>JANHFT010005656.1:89431-107755 GCA_032467955.1 Pseudoxenodon macrops
TTCCCTCCCTCCCTCCCTCCCTCCCTCTCTCCATCCTTCCTTCCTTCCCAGCATCATAAAACCTAAAACAATTGAGCAAAACTTTCCAGTATAATCCATTCTCATTTTACATACTTAAAACATCTTGTATCATTTTAAAACTACAGCTCATTGTTAAAATCAAATTAGTATGCAAGTATCAATAACAGTCATCAGCACAAAAATGAAAAATTATAGTAGCTTTTACCCACTATGTAAGAAATTTATCCTTGAGGTAAGAGCCGAGATAAATTAACAGCTATAATTCTCTAGCCAGAAAGAAATAAGAAAGAAAGGCATGCCATTCATAGCATCTAAATCTATTTTTATTTAAAAATGGTACAATGCTTTCAGGTTAAAATGCATTAAGAGAAATTTTAGATATGGTACAAGCTCATGTACAGAATTATAGTCAGAATTTCCACAATAAATAACATTTGGCATTAGATTTATTTATCAAATATGAGGTTATAACTTCCCCAATGGGAAACTTTCAGTATCCTTGTAACATGTTAAAGTTAGCTCAGGGTACTAAATTGGATTTTGTTTAGTAATATTAATTAATGGAAAGATGGCAGATTGAAAAGTCAATTTATTTCAGAAAAGTCATAGCTGGGTGAGACTATGTTTTTATTTCAGGATAGAAATGCCAAAGATATTTGGCTATAACTATCATTGTTTTCAACAGTGTATTGTACTAACTGTTGATTGTTATAAACTGCACACTTTTGGTCAGATGAGCAGTTATATAAGTGTGCTTGCTGAATAAATAAATAAATACTTTTAGAATTTGTCTTATTCCATTATAAATGATTTTTCAAAATTATTGAACTTTACAACATTGCCTGCAAATGTATGATCTAAGCTGATTGAACTAGATGTTACAATTATTACATTTCCATCCGTTTTTAGAAAATGAATTATCAGTTTTAGAAATCAATCTTGGAGTAATATAATGTTGATAAAACTAATCAATTTTCTCTAAATGTGATATACCCTGTAAATTTAATATTTTTCTTCCACTGAAATTCTTACTGTTGAATAGAATTTAATCCATCACAACATTGCATCAAGTTGTTACAAATCTTGTTCTGAGCTTGTTAATACTGACTGGATTCTCAACTTTTTAATTTAAGAAAAAATTACAATTTCTATTCCCAGTTTCTGAGACTTGTAGGTCTTTGATGATTTATAATTGTTCAATATGTTTACATTTAAATAGTGGAGGAAAAATAAATATCTTTTTTCCCTGGAAAAAATTTGTACAACATATAATTAAATATGGCATTTTGTTATAATCAAGAGATTTTTTTTAAGTGATTGTAACAGACGTTCCATCTTTATTCTGTATCAATCCTATATTAAGCAGCTTTGCTGTTTTTCTAATTTCAAGAAAAATGTGCCTGTAATGTTGGGTACAATGGCTAAACAGCCTCATGTAACTATGACTATTCTTAAATTACAACACAGATAGGGACAAAAAATAAAATTCATTCTTATATCTTGAAACCTAAATAGATTTTTTCCTTCACATAAAAGCAAACCGACACACTTGCTGAGACAAATTCCATTTTCTTGCATAGAAGCTTCCCTTCAAGCTGCAAAATTGCTTTGAATTATAATTACAGACCTGCTGTATTATTATATGGAGCTGTAATGGACCAGTTCCAGTGTGATCCCTGCTGACTTGGCAGTAAATTAATCAAGCCAAGCTCAACATATTCAACTCTTACTTCTTTGTCCCTCCATGCACATTATTTCCTTAGGCTTGGACAGGTAGTACTATGTATTTACTTAGAAATTGGGAATCCAAATATTAACAATACATGTTGGTCATTGTATACATATGAGCAAAAAGTGTTATTAATGTAAAACTGAAGATATAAACATTTTAATATAGAGAAAAAGAATAGAAGCAGCACTACATTTCTATAACCAAAACTGAAACATGTATTCTTATTTCTGGATAGGTGTTCATTTTTTAAACTAACACTCTCCCCCCCCCAAAAAAAAGATGACCTTCTCTAAAACTGATATCCAGGAATGTAATTCCCTTTACCCAGAATGATCCATGTGAAGGGCAGTTTCTATAACTACCAAAGTTAGCAGTCAACAAGGTGATCATAAACCCTCTTGCTATAAATGAAAGCTCTTTGCTTAGTCCTTTTTGTTCTATTTCCAGAGTATCTCCTTGTTCCAGTTCTTAAGAACATTGACTAATGCTGCATGTGTAGAAATGTCTATGTTGCTGCTATCTGTCAGACATTCAAGCACATATCTTGTAAATAAGGTGGCAGGTATTTCATGAGACAAGATAAATGTAATAAAAACAATTTTAATAAAATGGAACAACTCATTAGAAAAGGTCTCCATAAGAACCAGAAGAAGCCCATCTTCGCTTTCAACTACTCTAACTTACCAAGTTTGTACCACATGTCACGGATAGCGAAACCAATTAAACGTCTCATGTCTCCATATCTAAAAGGGAAAGCAGAAATCATTAACTTCATCCCAGCTTTCTTGTCTAAATGAGAAGCAAAAATCACTTTTCAATGATTAAAAACAAGACCTACTTGTTCAGGATCTTAATGCATTTACCATGGGAGAATTGCTCTAGCTGCAAGGTGTCCTGGGTGATAAAAGCCACTGCAAGATGAAAATAGTTGTTCCAGAGCTGTAAATTGAGCAGAAGACAGAACACCGAATTGTTATAATGCATCTCTCCTGAAATGGAAAGTTGTATTAAGCTGTGTAAAACCTAAATAATTTATGAAGGCAGCCAACAGAAAGGATTTAATATGATGCAAAGTTATGTGCTATTATTACATTGCAATTAGAATAAAATGACAAGAGTATGGTTTTTATACCCACCGACCTGCACTCCCTGAGTAGCATCTGGAGATTCACTTGGGGTTCATTAGCTTATAAACAATAAAGTTATCACACACTCTGAGAACTTTTGCATACACCAGATTCAGAATAATTTTCCATCTCCAACCAAGGAATGCAGCTTTAGAGGTAAAAATTATAATATCATAAGTTCTTCATAACTGCTTCATGGGGAAAAAGCTCATTGATTTTAGCAAAATTAAATTATAAAAGATACACATGGAAGAACTCCAAAAATAACCTATTATTTTTTAATCTCAAGAATTATACTATGAAACTATGAAGAGTTCTGGATTTTCATCAACTTTATTTTCATTGTAGTAATAGTTAAAATGTTGACCGCATTTCTCAACAATGAAAAACAGAAATACATAATTCTGGAATATATTTTGTCCCTAGTTTTCAAATATCAGTATAGCAATATTTTAATAGAAAAATTACATATAGCAAAATTTAGCTATAGAAAAAGCTGCAACACCTTGATCCAAATAGTTCCTCATTTTCCATACTTGGGAAATTTTCTCATACATAATATTTTTTATAGTTTATATATTTCAGCAAACTATTAATTATGGATGGTATTTATTTCTCTAAATTTCATCTGCATCAGTTTAAAGAGCTGATATTCATGTTAACTGCCTATTAGTAAGCTTCAGAAAGGAATACTATAAGAAACATAGCCACATGTATGACAATGTGAGGTGATACTAGAACCCAAATCTTTCTAACCATTGTGTCTATGAAAAGTATCTTGAGGTGTGAATTCTATGGCTGATGAACTTTAAGACACCTACAGCTATTACGAATGTTGAAGGTGAGGCCCAGTTCTAGCATAAGGATAATTAATCTAGCCAATTTTGTGTAATGGTTAAACCACCAGGCTAGAAATCAGGTGACTGAGTTGTAATCCCGCTTTCAGCACAAAGCCAAACTCAATGCCTTTGGACTGCATAATCTTTCTCAGTCCAGCTCATAGGGTTGTGGTGAGAAAGTAGTAGTAGAAAAGAGTATTATGTTATGCTAGTGGCCTTGAATTATTTATCAAAATAATAGAAGTGGGAAATAAATAAATAAATTGGACAATTGTTTGAATAATGATATTTTACCTTATTTATCATACTAAAGACATATTCTTCAACCTTGTGGAATATGTGTATTCACTGTTGTATGAAGGCAATATTCTTCTCACTACAGATCTTCCCAATAAGAAAATAGTTGTCACACAATGTTCAGCCAAAGGAAAAATGGCCATTGAAGGACAAAGCCCATTGATGGGTAGAAAGAAAAGGTCCTGCCATGGACCAATTGAAGTCCAACAGACTACCAACCTCTGAAGATCCCCTATTCTTGTTTCCTATATATACTGTATGTTGGCAGGAAGAAAATTACAGCTTGTGCCATTTATTCTTTCTTCAGTTTTAAAATTAGCAGATTTACCTTCCCTGCAATGTCTCCCTAATATTCACATCAGGCATCAATCATACCACAGTATAAATTGTTCAAAAACCTTTATTAAATAAGTTTGCATCATGATCAAAACATAAGCCAGTCTACCAAAAATAGGGGTACTTAATGTACTATGTAATTTGTTAAGATGAACAATTAATTAATGTCACAGATTCAAATGCTTAGTTTTTTAAAAGATGGAATTATTTTAATGCATTGAAAGAATATCTTTCTTAGTTTAAAGCACAAACATACATTTTAGCCTTAGTATTGTTGTTTTTGATATTGTTTCTCCACAGCCCAATCAATGCCAATACTATTTTCTTCAGCTTTTCAATTATATTCTTGTATCAAGTGTAGTGTTAGAGGGGCAATCAAATCAGCCTTAAGAGGATTGTAACATTTTTCTTCTCTTTTGCTGCTTGTACAATTTTTGATGGGAGTTGGACTAACCTCCGAGGCAGCAAAGCATGTTCAAATGGCACACAACACAATCATAGTGGCATACAGCAGAATATCCTTTTTGAAAAGCCTTTCCACCCAGATCCCCATCTGTCAGCATTATGTTTCTATAAGCACTAAATTCTCCTGATCTCTGATCTCTCTAAAAGAAAGCTTTGTTTGTGAAAATTGAGGGAAATGTTCATCAAAGGAAAAGAGATAAGAAAATAGAAAGGTGCACTCTTGTTGAACTGAAAAACAAGTGAAGTTTCTTTCCCCCCCAATGTTGCCTTTCTCTTTCTAGTCTTCATGAAATTACAAACAAACAAATAAAAACACTCCAGTCAAGATCAAGATTTTCTCCTGCATTTTCTCCTGAAACTTCTGGAACAACTAACACTAGTGAGTTTTCAAAAAGTGAAACATATACAGGCAGTGCAAGGTAAGCATATAAAAATATGAGATGAAAGGCATACTTAATAATTTACAATTCTTACATAGCCACTATCTCACCTAGTGACTCTAGGCAGTTCATGGTAAAAATTTAAACATAGCACATTGAAAAGATTTATTATCAAAATAAGGCTGTCAAAATCCCATATCTGCTGGAAACAACTACCAACCTAACCCAATGTCCAAAGAAAAATTTACAAATTTTTACTGCTCATGAATAAACAGTATTTTGATTTCTTTTAACTATGTGTATCTAATAGCACTGTTAGAAAAACAACAATATACTGTCCAAACCATTTATTATATCATATATTCTATGATGTACAAATATGCATTTGTTTTCTAAAACATTGTCAGTACAGGATGTTTAGAGAAGGAATGGGAAGAATCTCAAGGTTCGTGTTTTCTACTGTATTCAATAAAGTGGAACTTTTGAGTTATTTCTTTCCCATATTGAGATGTTCAAGCCTTCATCTGGAAAAAGGGAGAAACAAACACACAAGGGGGAGCTGAAGGGACAGATGCAGGAAAGGCGGGAAGAGGGGAGAGAGAAATGGCCCATCCTGCAAATTGATGTGTGAAGTTTTCTATCGCCACACAAGGAAAATAAATCTCACTTGATAGAATCCCATTTTCTGTGCAATTCTTAAAGAGAAAGGATCAATCTAAATTCAGGGCCAGAGCAAAGTCATAAATTTCCTTATTCTGTCCCCATTATTGAACTCCCTCACAATTCAAATACACACATATAGAAACCCACAGAAAGCCATGTCCTGTTATTTTGAGGGAAAATATAGAACTGTGCTGGGGAATGTATGATATCCATACAGTTAATGTATGATATCCATACGGTGAATAAGGTGCAACAGATGTTTGCATTTTCACTGTGACAAATTGGGCAAAAAAAAACACCTTAAAGTGCTTTGAATGACATTTCATAATTTTTAAAAACATCCAAACTGTAGATCATAAATAAGTAAATGATAATAAAAGCCAATAAATATGCATTGGCTGCTGCATGCAAGTTTCAAGGGAATCAAAATTCCCAAAACAAGCATTTCTTGTAAGATCGGCAAAACATTTATGCCAACCAATTCTCTAACTCTCTAACATCAGCATATAGCAAGTTCCAAACCAAAGGAAAGTGTTCAATGTTTAATTGCTTTGGCAGTATTATTAATTTCTGATGTAGGTTTGCAATAAAGATAACTGTACGGGCCACCCCTAACAGAGAACGGAATGGGACAATTTGCCATGACCAACTTGCCACAACCATCTTGCTGTGGCCAACTTGGCTGTGGTCACGGATATTCACGTAGGATAACTCAATGTGATAAATGATATCCACCACTGTTTCTTTGACATTATTTCTACTTTTGTCTTATCCACCTGAAAGTTGAGCAGCTTATTGGCTGGGGGAGGGGGAGGTTGGTTACATCAGCTATCTTCTTGTTTTCTTCTTACATTTTGTTTTATTTTAGGTTTTATCCATAAGACAGGCAGACTCGCTATGGAACCATGCAGCCTCGAAATTGAAATAGTAAGAACAGTGGGAAGAAAAAGGAAATCTGGCATGCCAGTGGCATGCAGTCTGTTAAATCTCAGAGAGTAAAGAAAATTGTGCTTTATCATTCATGCTCTGGCTTGAAAAGAGCTATTACTCATTATGCATTCATTTACATTAATATTATTCACATTTACTATATGAATTTTATAAACCATATTTTTTACTTGTCACATTCTGGGACAAGTAGGACAAAAAGGAAGCTTAAGGTCCTTTCTGAGGCCTTTTTTGAGATATAATTTTGATTTCACACTGCGTGCCTCACATTACTTGACAGTAACAAATTCTGCCTGATAATTCAAATTTTTGGTTCTTTGCTTGATGCACTGATGCTATATTAAAATATTTAATTATGAATTCAATCTGAAAAAACAGTAGGTATGCTAAGTCTTTATCTTCTTGAGGTCTTGCTGTAAATAACATTTGTTTCTACGTGCAAGGTAATTTCCTCAATAACTGTTTTATTAATTCAATTAATTAATTAAAATATATATGTTATCCATTCTCATTATATGGTTCTGGCAGCTTACAATCATTGAGAATATATTTTGACTTTTGGGATAACAATTAAAACTTTTAAGAAACACCAACATAAACAACCTTGGCTAAAAATAGTTTTAAACCACTGCCTACATTGAAATAAGGTAAGGGCCACATTTCAACCTCAGTTTAAAATTTTCCCAAGTATAGACCCTCTCTAGAAAAAGCAAAATGAAGTCCTAATATTAAAGATATATGTGCCAAATAAGAATGTTCTAATAAAGAAACAATTCCAATACATCATTTTACACATAGTAACAGCAGCACGAATTGTTTATGCTCAGTGTTGGAAACTTGAAAATATATCAACCAATGAGATGATTACGCATAAGATATTAGAATGTGCTGAGAGGTATAAGCTTACGTTAGAAATGAAAGGCAAGGAAGAATCAGAATGTTATGAGGTGTGGGGTAAGTGGTATAATTGGCTAGAACAGAGAAACAAAAATGTATAGAAATAAATGTAAATAACTGTAACAGTCATATGACATAGTACTGTTAAAAAAAGAAAAATGTTTATTGTTATGTAAATTGTAAAAATTAAAAAATTAAATTAAAAAATAAATAAAGTAAATAAATAAAATAAATAAAAAGAATGTTCTAATTAAAATCCATATATATATCAAAAGACCAAATCTAAGGAAAAAACAGTTCTCCCAAATTAAATGGGCTTTGGGTGTATTTATTTCTTCTTCTATCAGTCTAATTCCAAACAGTTTGGGAAAATACTGAAAAAAAATTGATGCAAAACAAGTAAATTCTGGTTTTTAAAATAACAATAATAATAAATAAGACACTTACTTGTTCTTCAAAATTCATGTTTTCCAGAAACTTGTGGTTCATAGTCTCAGAAAATTTGTTGATGGCTCTCAGAAACACCCTAAAGAAAAACAAGATGAAAAATCAAGCCATTTTTTTAATGTTGTCCCATTAAAGCAGTGATTTTTATTTATTTATACAAATTATGTGTAGGACCACCCAACCTGGAAATATGATCTCTGGAAGACCTACATTGTATTAAAAAGATAAAATAATGACATAATAAAAACAAAGGAGACAAAAAAACACAACAATACCATACGGCATAAGTGAGGCCAACCAATATATTTCACATTTGAAACCATGAGAGGACAGGCTCAATGCCCAAGAAGCAGCCAGGTTTTCAAGGCATTATAAGAGGCAACAGGGTTACTCCCATTCAAATCTAATAGAGTTATGCTATGCCAAAGGGCACAGCATGCAACAAAAAGTTAGAATATGAATTGCTCTCAACAGTATATAATAAATGGTACGTTCTATACAAGGTCATATTTCTTTCAATTTCTGATTTGAAATATATTCTAATTAGTTCTCACCACTGCAAATCGGAAGTCTTCTGGTGTGCTGCAGAACCACAGTTTGTTTGTGTGAATATAGCCTAATAAATCTTTCCCATTCAATATGTTTCTCGTGACATAGTTCTACGCTTACTTTTAAAGGACTAAGGGCTTTTTTTAATTGATCAGCCAAACAGAAATATTAACTTCTTCAATTATTTACACCGAGTCTCGGCTCATTAGAATTAGCCTCCTACACACTGCCTAGCAATATAAAAACCCACAGCTATTAAATTATATTTACTTGCCAATTATTTTCTATTAGCCATGCAGGATATAATTTGAATTAATAAAACCACTGTTGGTACAGGAACCCAACAAGTAAGTACCACTGTCTCCTGTAATTAAACAAAAAAGCAAATGAGATTAAGAACCAGGAGCAACTTTTCCCTTTCTTGTTTTTCTTGACTTTAAAGCAATACAATTCTACATTTAGTTTATTCCTAGACTGTATTAGTTCTCATGCAGTCAGAGAAAAACAATAGGGTCATAACAAACAAAGGTCACTTGGAAATAAGCTAGCTGCCTTAAAAGAAGAAGCCAGGTAACCTGCTACATAAATTGGCAATGAGAAAGAAACACAATGAGTGTGTGACTATTATTTCTGTATATAGAGCTTGACTTTGAAAGACAGATATTACTAGAATTTGGTTAAGGCTTTCTAACCTTTCTTCAGGAAGAATTATCAGGAGTTCTTGGATTCTTGTGAGGTTGGCCAATTGGTTACAATTCTGTCTATTTGGTGAAGATGGCTAGATGTCCTTGCCTTTAATAATTGCATAGAAGAAGGAGTTTTGGTAGGGATGTCTAGTTACAAGTAAAATCCTCTCATTGAAATAACTATTGGAAGTGAAATAATTCTGTTTTTTTTTAATCTAACCATTCTAATTAGTATACTCTTTTAAAACTGTGTATACAATAATGTATTCATAGTTCTTTTGGCTGAATAGCATTCAGATTAGTAAAATATGTTTCAAGGGAATTCCCAGCCACATCTTGCCCAATTAGAAATGCAGGTTATCTTGACCTTCTCAGTATGATGATATAGCAGATCAATAGAGAAAATGACTTGCTTACTGACAGGAAATGTGCTGAAATAAGGTAAAAATGACGAGAATCACTAAATATCTGACTCCTAGATTCAAGAGAGTGAGATTTCCATGTATTCAGTAACTTATATGACTGTAAATGGTGGCACATGGGTTAGAATGTAGTATTGCAGATTCGTTCTGCTCATTGTCAGGAGTTGGATTCTGACCAGCTCAAGGTTGAGTCAGCTTCCATCCTTCCAAGTCAGTAAAATGTGGGCCCAAATTGTTGGGGCAATATGCTGACTCTGTAAACCACTTAGAGGGGACTGTAAAGCACTATGATGTGGTATATAAGTCTAAGTGCTATTATTATACCACCAGCCACCTTGGAAAGGACTCCTACTGAACAAGTATTATATTATCATAAAATTCAGAAAGAATGTATGATCATCACTGCTACCACCACTTACAAGTCAGAATTTTGTTAGTACACCTGCAAAAAAGCAGGTTAATATTTAGGAAATATTAGGAGATTGGTCTCCTCTTTCTAGTACCGCTGTGACAAAATGTTAATATTCAAATTCACCCTGAAAGTTTCCAATGCAACCTTAGCTTCTATAAAATGTACTGAATAGATGTCATACAAATGTTGTGCATGTTTCACAAATTTATTCAGCTTAGATTTGGGTTTGGTAGCCTGATTGAGGGATTCATTCTATGCTCAGGTTTCATTACTCTAGGCCAGGGATAAGATGATAAAGTGCAGCATATTAGCATGGCTTGGCTAGCCATCTAGGTGTCCTTTGAAGTAACAAAATGAGAAACAGAATCCAAATCAATTTAATTTAGTTGAAATGCCTACCTAAGGTGAGAAATGAAATTGAAAATATTATCCAGACCCAATAGAAGAGAAATACTTCTCTTCAATTCCTTCTTCCCTAGTTCTGAAAGTCTCCTGCAAAAGCTTGCTTGTTTTAGTCAGTCAATCAGTCAGTCAGTATGCTGCCAAGTCTCCCAAGAGGCGACTCTAGGCAATTTATTATTTATTGTTAATAATCCAATGAACATCTCATATTAAACAATTTTATGCAGGTAGATGCATAATCAGGGACGGCAAATCAGGCCCTTCCTGATTTGCAGTTCCCATCTCACCTCAAGACATCTCTGGAAAAAAAAACCTTTTCTAATATGCAATATTTGTAGTTTTTACTAAGAACATTTTTTTCTTTTAACGATCCTCAAATCTCTTGCATCAGGGTGTATTCAGGGCCACTGAACAGAACTCAAACATTTATTGGCCAGATGCCCTTCCTGATGCCTTTGCGGAGTTGTCAGCAGACTATTAGTCATTGCACCCAGAGAAAGGAATAGAATAGAATAGAATAGAATAACAGAGTTGGAAGGGACCTTGGAGGTCTTCTAGTCCACCCCCTCCCACTATCTAGGATCAAACTCACAGCCTGCAGATTGTGAGGTGAGAGCTCCACTTCTAGGCTACTACGCTACTCAGTTTCTGCTAAGAGCAATACGTAATATTTAACAGTATATCAATACTTCTGTAAGGTGCTGTACTGTAAATATACCGTATCAGTACTTCTGATATTTAATATCAGAAAAAATATTTAATATTATGGGCACTATGTTTATAATAGGTTTGAAAGTTTTATTCAGTGACTAATGCTAGATATATCTGTACTGACAATTCCTGGTCCTAATGCTTATGGTGTGCTATTTAAGATTTTCTAAACAAAACAATACACAACGCAACAAACAAAACTCTATAGAAATTGAGCATTTTCCTGTTCCTGAATAGGATGAAAAAGTTAATAAATATCTATAAGATTATATCTTTTCCCTTCATAGATTAATTCATATTTTAATGATTAATCTTTATATTTCATATTACTTTTGAGTATGTTGTTTTTCTTCAACAAATGGAGTAATTCTTTTGTTTTTCATCTGTTACCCATTTTGTATAGAATAATTCTGCACACTAAATGGGAAATATTTGTTCCGAGCTCATGAACTATCCCTCATTTGAAACATTGCATCAATGCAATTCAATAGTGGCTAGATTAGGTCAAAACAAAACTCAGTGGCTCCAATGTTTTTTGTTCCAATTTCAGTCTGAACTTGCACTTTTTGTTTCATGTTTGTAATTTGGAAATTTTGAGACAGGAAAGTTCTATTTGCAGTTGTTTTCTTTGAACAGAACCCTTGAAATGGCATCACTCAAAATAGCCAGGATGTTCCTCAGGTGAGAACATGCTTTGTTCTGACTTCAAAACAAATCTACTGAAAGACATGAATTTTACTCAATTTCAGTGCATTCAAATTAGAAAGCCTTATGCATTCCTAAATCCAGCATCTGCTTAGGTTCGAGAAGGGATAAATGTTAACCCATCCACCCAATTTTTACTTTCATTTTCTAGTTGAAATGCTAACTTGAAATATAATAGGGGGGAAAAGTGTTTGACAAACATCAATTTTTACTCCTTTTTAATACAACGCAATGGATCTCAACTTCTGGTTTTTTTAATCTTTGCAATATTTTCCCAATTAGCATGTGAACTAAACTGTTCCATTTGACTTCCCAGGAGTGACAACAATTACAACAATTTTCAGAATTTCTAGCTACTATGTTTACTAAGAATTGAAATTCCAGTAACTAAAGGACATCAGACTATGAGACTAGACTAGATACCAATTAAAATCTCAGTTCTACACTCCTTTAATTAGAAATAAAAAATCCTGTTAATCTGATTAAAGAAAACTAGCTAACAGAACATTAAATTGCATTGCAAATGTGTCTATCATCTCTGTCTCTGTCTCTCTCTTTTCCCTCTCTCTCTCCCTCTACACACACACACACACACCTTCTATACACAGATAAGAGAAATGGAGAGACAGAAGTAAGCACCATAAAATTATAAAATTCAGTAAGATTTATTCTCGGAAAAGGAATTTCATTTATTTATTTGTATCCCACCTTTATTATTTTTACAAACAACTCAAGGAGTACAACATATCCAACACCCCTTCCTCCTCTCATTTCCCCCATAACAACAATCCTGTGTGATGAGTTGGGCTGAAAGAGAATGACTGGCCCAAGATCACCAGACTGATTTTCACGGCTAACGCAGCACTGGAACTCATAGCCTCCTGGTTTCTAGCCTGGTACCTTAGACACTAGACTAGGCCAAACTGGCTGTGAATTAAAAGATGCAGTCTTACATTATAGTAGTTGAAGTTTTAATCCTCTCTCCTTCTATTTTGGAACAGTGTACATTAAAAGCAGTGAAGTAGCATTCCTTTCCCCCTCCCCATCTTGACCAATAAAAATAATCCACTAAGATTTCCTTTGGGCCCTCAAAATTACATCCCTGATATTTCAAATTCTGCCTCTGCTTTCTAAAATGCAGAATCACAAATAACACCTCTAATGAGAGCGCTACACATTCCTTTTGAGATGGAGAATGGAACCGATTATGTGTATCATATGACAAACCCTTTCTCTGAATTGCAGTATTTGTCATTCTCCATTGCATTTTACTCCCTCCTCCAAAATACGAGAGCACATATCTTTTTTTTCCCTTTGGGCGAAGAATCCACTGTGATAAGAGTATAAAGGATTACAAGCTGGTACAAACACTTTTTCCTTTCATCTTCCCCAGGCTTTGTTCAGATTTGGTAAATGCGAGAGGATCCTGCCTTTACAACTGGCTCTGCTATGGAGAACATAGCGGATAAGATAAAGTCAATGCTGAGCTTGCAGTGCTGACTTTAATTTTTCACCTTGAGGCCCAGAGGCAGCAAAAGAGAGACTGGCCACAGGAGAGTGCATTGTGCAAAGGAAGGCAATAAGCATGCTACCTTAAAGCAACTGCTGGAATAATACAAAAGAGTTTTAGAGTGAATCAGCAGATTTTCCCTCAAAGTCAGATGCATAATAGGTTTAACTGTTTTCTTCCTGAGGTTGCATTCTTTGAAAATGCAGACCTCCTTCAGGAATAAAATGAGAACAATATTTAATTCAAAAACAAAACTGAATTCTAGGTTGATCACCTCTGTCAAAAAATTTTTTTCTAATGAGGACAGGTAGCGTTTGTAGGCAAGATCCTATTTTGAGAACTGCAACTTTTGACTTGGAAATGAGTACTTTATAGGATTTGTTAATTTGAGGATCCTTTACATTCAGTCATGTGTAACTTTCTCATGCTCAATAGGGCACTGGTAGGTTCAATTGTTGTATATGTCAATCAATCCCTGTAGGTCAACCAATGGCTCTAGGTGGATTATAAAGAACATAATAAGAATTAAATACCATAAAAACATAAAGAACATGAGACTTTCAGACTTATTTCCTGAACTGTGGTAGAGTATCAAATTGTTTGTAAGGATAAATGAAGACTCTGCTCACAGTATCAAATAACTATCACTGAAATTTCTTTCTAATTGATCAATTACTTATGCCACCCTGTTCTTCACTAGCCATATTGCCACTGAAAAAGCTACCCAGATCAATTATCTCTATGGAACTTAATGTCTATATACTTAAGACAAGGCCTATGAGAATAAGAAGGCGAATTCATCTTTCATGAGCTCACCCTCTTATTTTCGTAGGCCTTGTTTTAAGTATAGAATTGGTGGCAATCAAAATGTTCACCACTTTTGCTTTCCAATGTTGTAAGTTTTCTTGGCAAAAGTCACCTAGGCCAGCATATGAGTTCATTCCATTCCATTCTGTTCCATTCCATTCCATTATGATGGAAAATTTTACTGTCATGGAAACTCAGAGCTCTTTCAAGTTACTTTCTGGCATGGATAATCTCCATTTGAGACCATCTGCCATGCTTTACTTCTTCTTGGTAATAACTATTGACAAACTCATGTTGTGAACCCAGATAGCTTAACAGAAGCACCTGCCTAGACAAATTGTATAAATAGTATGTACTAGGTGAGAAACTGTTTGAGCCAAAAAATAAGTAATACTTCAGCATGTGTTTTCCCAGAAATACAAAACTGGCAAAAAACCCAGCTAGATATAATTCTTGGCCATGCAAACTGGCACACTGAGCTTACTATATACTCAGAACTTCATTTAATGACAAACAAACTCCAATGGTTTATAAATTTGAATATTATTTTTGGGATCTGTTTAAATAAGTGAATTTTGAGTGAAATAAGATAAATATAGAGAAATAATATATCTGGGTTTTTAAATTTTGTTTTTGTCCTGGAATGAAACATATTTTTTTAACCTTTAAGTATCATTTTGATACTACATCACTCCTTTTTCAGTTCAAAGAATTGATCATAAATATACTTTGATTTTGAAATAAATCCAATGCAGCTTTATGGTATATATCATCTTCAAGGTATTCAGTTTGTTATGTTTGCTTTAAATAAATAAATAAATAAATAAATAAATAAATAAATAAATAAATAAATAAAAACACATAATATAACACATAAATAAAAAATATGGTTATTTAAAAAAAAAGTGTTTTGAACAATCACTTTTATGTTAATCAAGACATTCTTCTCACAAAGCTAAAAGAATTTCATCATAAAATGCACTTCTATCAACTTTCACTTCATTTTCATATAATACAAGTATATAAATTAACAAATAATTTGCTTTATATTTCATAAAGCATGTAGGATAGACTTTGTATTCTATTTGCTTAAATAAAGTTATATAAATTACTAATATTCTCCATTCCCTAAGGATGAGAGTAAATGGTAACTCATTGATAAATAAAACATAGTAGATAAAAATGTATTGAATAATAAATTTTTAAAAATTACACACAACTTTTTTTTGATCCTATAGAATAGAGAAGCAATAAATATCTTGCAACAACCACTTTTTAAAATGCACCAAGAAAAAAATAAAGATTAAGAGCTGTTTGAAAACCATTAAAAGCTATGGAGAATCAAAATCATAGAGCATGACGTTAAGAAAATAACAATAGTATTTATACTTTTATACTGCCCCATAGTGTTTTACAGTACTTTCTAGTTCATTTACAATATCAGCATATTGCTTCCAACTATCTGGGTCCTCATTTTACTGAGCTCGGAGTGACAGAGGCTGAGTTAACATAGAGCCCCATCAGGATCGAACTCCAGGCTGTGAGCAAAATTTGCCTGCAATATTCCATTATAACTACTGAGCCACCAGGGCTCAGGTCTGAAAGTGTTTCTGCCATGGAAACAATATTTGCTTTATTACCACCAATATCTCTTTTGATTGGATAAGACAGAAACAATAGCTGTTGATGGTTAGAGTCATTGAAAAATACTCCTAGTCCCCAAATACAGAATAAATATTGTCATGGTGGTAACTTCTAACTGCATCTAAGGATCTTTATGCTGAATGCTCTTCTAGATAGAAGGTCCATGCAGACCAACCCTTGTTTTCAAGTAGCATGACTAAAGCCAGTGACTAAGAGTTAAAGATGTGCAAATATTTAATTAGGGAAAGGATGGCTTTTGCTAAGAGCATTTCTGTCCTAACTTCATTGATGCATAATTCTCTTTTGTTCCTTTAGTAGTGGTGGTGGTGGTGGTGGTGGTGTGTGTGTGTGTGTGTATGAATTCCTGGCCAATATTCCACTTTTGAGTTTCAATGTACCAGAAAACAACACAAAGACTGCTTTTGTTTGTGTTGTTTTTCTTCCTGAGCCTAAAAATAACTCTCCCAAACCTCTAGCCATGCTGGCAACCTTTATCAGTTTAGCTGTTCTGATGTCACCAAAGATATGGGAAATGCTAATGTTTGTAATATAAATGTTTTTTTTTCTATGAAGGCAACATTTGTGACATATGTTCCTTGTCTAGCATTACTACACCTGGTGTCTATTGATCCAGAGTCATGACATGAAAACAGCCAAGAAAGCTGTTTATGACAGCTTTTCTGCAAATATTTACTGGCATTGTTGCATGAGCTTTGAGAAGTGGGACTAATAAATATTTGTTTAGTTTACAAATCTTGCAGCAATAATATTCTACAGATCACAGGATATACTGCTTAGCATCCATAGCTAAGATAATATACCGTAACTCTTCTTAAACTGTCATGAACACAGTAAACAAGAATGAGGAAGAACATTTTTGTTGTAGCTGCTATTCAAGACTGAATATCCCAGCTCCCTAGACACAAGGAACCTTAAGACATGAACTGTTCTTCTCAAGTTCCTAATATCTGAGATGATATACTTTCCAAAAATATCGCCACTGTATGCTTAAGGTAAAAAGGGAACAGGAGTTCCAGTGACAGGGATCTGGATGAACTGCCAAAGAGATAGGAATGGACAAATTCCTTCAGTGCTACATTCTCCATAGATGGTGTACCTACAAATTAAATGGGAAGGAAGTAGCTAAGTAAGCTATCTGCCTATGGGATAGGCTAGACTTCATATAATTACTTTGTAAAGGGTATCTGCACAATAGCACCAGAATTAATGTTAATCAGAGATGATGAAAGTTGATCCACTTTGTATTCTACAGAAACAAGACACTAAGTCAGAAGAATAAATTGCTTCACAGACAGGAGATGGGAGGATCATATTTTAAATGATTTAAGCACTGTCTGAAAACAACACAGCATGCAAAATATTGGCAAGAACCTTTCTCCTTAATGTACTTTCCCCCCTTTTAGGGTTACATGGAAGAACTACCCTCCCAGCTGTTAATTGTATTCAGGTTTAAAAGTAAATTGTATTCCCTTTGAATTCTATTTCTATTTTCTTTTCTTTGATATTCTCGATATTAGTGTTATTGCTTGAATGGCTAAAACAGTTAATATCAAACATGAGAAGGAAGTATTGGCAAATTTGGGGGAAACTGCAGGAGTACATAATATATTAGGTCAGCATATTTTCAGATAATATGAAATACCTGCTATATTATTAGCTGACTAAATGTTGTGAATGAGGGTAAATAAATATGAGAAGGCTGGAATTCTGAACTGAAAATATTCTGCAAGCCAATTATTATACTTGCTTAACATTTTATTATTTCTGTTGCATTTTGTATGTGGTTTTAGAAGAACTGACAGACTCTAGTGTTTTTAAATGTAAATTACAGTTTATTTTTATATCTGAAGAAGACCAATATATGCTCAAATTATCCTTTGCTTTGAGATAAACAATGCAGGAAATTACAATAATTTGCTTCTCATTATCCAATGCCTTACTAAGGTAAATAAACATAAATATTAAAACAAGCCCAGAGGTCATATGGTAACCCTATTATGTTTTTGTGAAACATACTGTACAAATTGCACTGAAAGCTAGCAGCAATTTGTAAAATTGGTACAATTTATATATAAAAGAATTCCAATTATAGGAGCAAGAAAACACTCCTTTAGAAAATGTAGAGTTTTTAGAATGTGATTTCCTAGAAAATGTTTGCTGCTTTAGGGGGTATATCGCACTGCTCTTCTACAGTACTGAAATATTTAGTACTGAAATCAAGTAGTTTTGCTGATACATTAGTTGAGGGAAAAAACAGCTTTCCAACTGTAAGCCGATAAAAGAAAAGTAGTAACTATATTAAA
>JANHFT010005657.1:0-19610 GCA_032467955.1 Pseudoxenodon macrops
AGAGAGAGAGAGAGAGAGAGACATATATGCATTATTTATCAAGATATAAGGACATTAAGGAAGCTTCATTCCTAAAAATGATCCCATTTCCCCCCAATTGTTTCATTATAGAATACAAATAATACATTGTAGAATAGAAATAAAAATTAAGTACAGTGGAATAGAATGAAGAAGAATGTAGCAGAAGAATTTGACTACTTTAAAAACTGGAACCTGTTAACATTGAGATTATTTCAGTAGATCAAACTTTTCAAAGTTTTCAGTTTCCAAGATTGGTTACTCAATCAGATACAATATTAGTTGAACCTCATTCAGGGATGCTTAGGCTGCTATTAGACCCACTTCACATAAATCACATTTTATAGGAGAATTAGAACTGCCATGAAATAGCCCAGTTACTTTGAGATGGTTGGTATTATTTATCAAGCATTTCTTTTTCTTTTTTTTAAAGCATTGATTAACACTATTAACAAATTTTTAAGGTTGATGCATATCTACCTCATTTAATAGCAAGGAAATCTCTCCAGTGGTATGTAAAATTTAATTAAGCTCAGCAGGCTTTTCCTGAAAGTTTTTATCAACATTTGGAGGATTAGGATTCTGAACTTGATACAACTCTTTGTATCTTTCTACTCTTTGAAGCATAAAAGTCCTTTTAAAATCTAGTTTATATCAGGATCAGATACATATCAATAGGAGGCACTATACTAAATTTATATAAACGGTTAGTAGTGTTGGTAGGATGATCAGCAAATTGATACATATCATCATTTTTGGTGATAATGCCCAATTAATTTTTTATTATGAAGTTTTTGAAGAAAATCACCCCACAATCTTTCATAATGAAGTCTGCTTTTAATTATCCATATTTCCTAAAGCATAGAAATGATGAAGCATAAGTAATAGATTCAATTCCTGTCATTAGCTGCCAAATTTACTATTGCAATATATTAAAAAACTAAAACACAACTTTAATTAGAGCAACGGTACTTAAAAATATATCTCTGGCTGAAAATTAACACAACAATAAAGAACTTTGAAACCCCCCACAATAAATTATGATTCTCTAACTCTTACTGTTATTTATTAGCTATATATTGGCAGTGGTTTTTCTAATAATGTATTCTGTATCAATGTAGCTCTTGTTACCAATATTGAATTTGGGATATTTAAAATCTGTTTCTTCTTTAAATATCACATGCATCAAATCAAATCTTTATTATGGTGATAGATCATCATGAATATCATCACCAATTGTTTTAGTTCATTATTGTTATTTTTGTTTAGTTTTTGCCTTTTCTTTTACTCTGTGAAAGAAAATATGGAACTTGCATGAAATACTTCAATTGTGTGAAATAAATATGTGTTTGTTTGTTTATTAAATTTATATGATGCTTATCTCAATAAGGCAACTCAGTGTGACTTATATAGATCATACATATGGTAATTTATCATTGTTTATCAGGTATGTTTTAATCTCTTTCTCTCTTAACTTAACTAATAACTTAACAATTCATAAACATGCTGGTATTCATGAAATTAGTCTCATTGGTCAGGGTAATTGTTTAACTTAGCATTTCTTCTGTTTTCTCAAAAGATTAATTTCTGGCCTAAATGCATTTATTTCATAGAGTTTGAAATCCGTCAATCTTGAACTAAATCAGTATCCTTTCTTAAGTGGAGCAAAAGAGATTATCATTAGGACATACTGTATGCTATATGCAATCAGACTGCCAAAGGCACATCATCTGAGCAGGTTAATTATATATCATGAAATGGAAACAGCTTAGCTATCAGGGAACAAATTGAATAGCGAAGCCAACCCTATAGCAATTGGTCAAACATTATAGAATTATAGAATCATAAAGAACCATTAAATCAAACCTTTGCTCAGTGCAAAAGCACATCCTAGACAAATGGCCGTATAGCAGGGGTGTCAAACTCATGTCATCACGGTGGTATCACGTTACGTATTGGGGCTTTTGTCCCGTTTGCTAAACCAGGCATGGGCGTGGCCAGTGTATGATGTATCTGGCCTCTGGGCCAGGAGTTTGACAGCCCTGCCATATAATCTCTGCCTGCACACCAGTGAAGGAGAACTCATCACTTCTTGAACTAATTTGTTCCACAGTCAAACTGCTCCTTTCTTTTTGTTTGACATTCATTTGGAATCCTCCTTCTTGTAACTTAAATCCATATTGTGCACTCTGGAATAATAGAAACAAACAAATATGACAGTCTTTCAGGTGTCTGAAGAAGGTTATCATGTTCTCCTTCTATCATCTCTTCTCAAAGCTAAATGTGCCGAATTCCTTCTGTCAGGTTCAAGGATGATCAATACCATATGCTGCAAGATATTCTGTGGTTTAGCCTCACAGCAAGACAACTTTCTTCCCATGAGAAACTTACTCTGGGTTCTGATGGACTAGTTTGATAACTGGTTTCAGCATGAGGTTACTCAAAGCTCTTACTAAAGAATGTTTAGTGTAGGAAATATATTTTCAGGTATATATTTGAATCGGATTACCCTTAATTTATTAACTGAAGCACAAATTGATTTGTTGCCAGCTTTGAAGGAAATGGAGGAGACCTAAAAAAAACCTGTGCAGCTACAATTGCTTTTAGGAGATGTGTGCAAATTAGAATATGAAATGGACACCACAGTCAGGTATTCCATGAGATATAGCCAGCACAAAGTATTTGATTAAATCACATACCTAGTTAGGTCAATGCAGCCGTTGAGGTGCAACTATAAGGTAATGGGCAGAACTACAAAGACAATGGGGTTTTGAGAGAATTAAAGGCAGGATTCCGTGATTGTAGGTTTCCCCCCCCCCAAGGGAGTTAATTTATTTTGCTTTGCCAGAGTTCTCCTAGCTTATCCGCATTTCTTGGCCTTTTCTATGTTTTATGGCTTAGCTGACTATCATAGTTTCCCTGGGAAAGTATAAAGTAGCAATTTTTAGCTTAACTCCCCCAAATCTCCATAGGAAACAGTTTGTTTGAGAATTTTTACTTCACCAGAGATAATTTAACAAAAAGGTATGAAAAATATTCCAAACAAGTAAAATATTGAGATAAGGCACAGAATCACTATAAAACCTGGATACCATGTACTAGTAGATAAATCCTAAAACAGAGTTACGGTACTTTGAGGTAAGGTGGGTGGTCTATTAATTTAATAAACAAACAAACAATAAAAATAAGACAGCGTTTTAAACTTAATCCAGCAAAAATTCATAAAATCTAACTCGGATGAACATAGGCATGGAATTCTAAGAAAAACATCTGTTGCTTTTCTGCATGTGCCTTTCCTTCTTTCTGCATCCTACTGTATTTTCCCTTATTTTCTAGTAATATTTGTTTTTCTGAATTTGAGTGACATACTGTATATCATTAGGAAGATACAATATAGAATATTTATGTTCTGTGGGATATTATGGTACACATGGACACTCTTCTACCTTTTACTGTACTGATTTAATGAAGCAGAATAAAAATTGGCACTATTATGATTATCCAGGGAATCTTGGTTCTGTTGAAAATATAAACGTCTCAAGTATTTTGGATTTAACGAATTTGTGTTAGAAAGGAAATCAGTAAAATTGAACAATCCAGATTTTTAAGATGTTGCTTAAAACTTCCTTATTTTGCTAAGGACTTGACATTAATAAAAATTTAGATGAGGTTAATTTTTCAATGTTTGTTTATGTTCAGAAGTAAGCCCCATTCAAGATAAATCAAAATAGTACAAATTATCAGTCTTGGATAAACAATCCAAGAGTTCAAATAACATGCTGAGAAAAAAGGAGACATCTGTTCCTCTGCTGAAAATCTCAGATTTTACCAGCAATGATATGTTTTATGCTCATTAATACTGCAGTTTAAAAAAAAACATATTTTGGATTTAAACATCATGTGGGGAAATGATTAATGATTAACTTTTTATACGTGATTTACGAATGACAAATTAACAGTAAAGCTGAGAAAAAAACATATTTTAGAAGTAACAGCATCTGTTTCTTATAATGGGTACCAGTTCCATTTTCCCTTATTTTCTATAATGTTTGGTTTCTAACTCCTTTTTTTTAACAATATAACTTTTTAAATACTTCGTATTTATAAAATCTTTAGATAGTTGTAGAAGAATTCCTGGAAGATATAAACAATATTTTGAATTCTGGAGAGGTGCCTAATCTGTTTGAAAAGGATGAACTGGAGTTTGTCTTGGCAGCTACTCGACCCAAGGCAAAAGAAGTAGGAATAGCAGAGGGCAACAGAGATGAGGTAAGGTATTATAAATACTGTTTTACATGTATAATTTAAACCCATGTTTATTATAGATATTTAAATGTATCAGCAATTTATAGGAATTAGAGAGGTATATAAGTAGTCCTTGACTTACAACCATTCATTTAGTGTCCATTCAAAAATTTCAATGGCACTGACTTATGACCGTTTTTCATACTTACAACCATTGCAGCAGCCCCATGGTCACATGATCAAAATTCAGGCATTTGGCAAATGACATGTATTTATGACAGTTGCACTATACCGGAGTTGTGTGATCACCATTTGTAACCTTCCCAGCTGGTTTCTGACAAACAATGGGGAATCCGCTTCATGACCGCATGATTCAATTAACAACTGCAGTGATTCACTTAACAACTGTGACAAAAAGGTCATAAAATGGGGTAAAACCAGTGGTGAAATCCAATTTTTGGGAACTACCGGTTCTGTGGGCATGGCTTGGTGTGCGTGGCAGGGGATGAATACTGCAAAATCCCCATTCCTTTCCCACTCCTGGGGGAAGGATATTGCAAAATCCCCATCCCCACCCCACTTGGGGACCAGCCAGAGGTGGTATTTGCCGATTCTCCGAACTGCTCAAACTTTCCACTACCGGTTCTCCAGAACCTGTCCGAACCTGCTGAATTTCACCCCTGGGTAAAACTGACTTAACAACTGCCTTGCTTAGCAAATTTTGGGCTCAGCTGTGACTGTAAATCCAGGACTACCTGTCTTTAAGTCACTTAGGCTATTGCTTCTTGTAGTATTTCATTCTTGGTAACACAAACTGTCTAAAAAGTGGATGATGACAATGATACTAATAATTATCTCTACTTTCCATCTCCAAATTGTAACTTGTCTTTTCTCAGGTATTTCAGTACTTCATTAGTCGCGTCCGACAGAAGCTACACATTGTCCTGTGTATGAGTCCTGTTGGAGATGCTTTCCGAGCCCGGTGCCGAATGTTTCCCTCCCTTGTGAATTGCTGCACTATTGACTGGTTTGTGCAGGTAAATAATTCATCGAAGAATGTTGATAAGATATTAAATAATGCATGAATCTACTTCAAGGATTGCTACCGTTCTTTCCCATCAAGTTTACTTTTTTCTATATTCTGCAACATTACATTTAATCTATAATTTAAGTACAAGTTAATATAATTTTGAGTAATGGTCAAATATTGGCCCTTAGTCTTTCTCACCATTTGTGGCTTTTGAGAAAATTCTTTTATATTTTATAGGGAAAGTAGAAATATCTCTGCTAAATATAGTAGTAACTAAAAGGAAAATATACTTCAATAATCTATTTTCATTAATGTTTTCATGGGTTACAAGTGGAATACTTTAGTATTTCTTACCAATTCCATAAATCATAAATTAAAGCAGCTGCCTTATGTTCATGCCATATGAAAGTAGGATATTATATTAAGGACAATTTAATAATATCCTCCATTTCCTTTTAGTCTTTCAGTGACAATTCTGCTGAAATAATTAGAAAAGAAATGATTTGTGTATTGCATATATACTTTAAGAAAGATTATTTGGATAGCCATTTTCTCTTTTTTTTTCCCCAGTGGCCAAAAGAAGCACTTCTTTCTGTATCAAGAACTTTTTTTTTGCATGTTGATCTTGGAACTGATCGAATGAAAGAGAAGCTTTCTATAATGTGTGTAGACATCCACATGAGTGTTACAGAGATGGCAGAGCAGTATTATGCAGAGCTCCGGCGACGCTACTATACAACACCAACTTCCTATTTAGAGTTAATCAATCTTTATTTGTCCATGCTTGCTGAAAAAAGGAAGCAACTGATTTCAGTAGGTTGATCTTTATTAAAATAACACTGGAATTAAGTATAGAAGTGTGTTTTATTCCCTACCCAACTGTTGTCATACAAAGAAACTATTTCTATTGTTCTTTGTACTGAAAATTAGGAGTGTAGGTATTCTTTTTATCAAATTGGCTTACCTATAATCATCTTTCAATTTATATCTAAATTTAGCATGATTGTATAAGAAATTCAGATGTCAGTATTTCTGTTGTCAAGGCAATCTGCATTAAGGAAAAACAGGTATACTTTTTGCAGATAATAGGAGTTTTGTGCAGTTATCTTCCATACAGATGCTGCTAATCAGTGCAATGAATGACAATGTATTCTGATCTTCATATGTAGACAGAGCTAGGACTGCAAATTCTATAAGCTTCAAATGTTACATGCGATAAAGTAATAAGAGGCATTACTGGATATAGCAGCATGGGTGGGAATGTATTTGTCTGTCTCTCAGTGAACAGTAACTTCTAGATTGGCACAATATGGACTAGCCTTCATTCTTCAGATATCTTTAGACAAGTCCCCGTTCCCCCATCCCCCCGCAACCTTTTGGGCACCAGGGAACGGTTCCGTGCAGAGATGTTTTTCCACAGACTGGAGGGGGCATGGTTTTGCATTCTACCTGTATCCTTCATGTGGGGCTTTGCTTGTTTGTGTAGCCCAGTTTCTGACATGCCTCAGCCTGGTGCCAGTCCCCGGACCAGGGATTGGGGATTCTTGCTTTAGACCATTCTGGGAGCTATGGTCTGATTGAGGAGTACCAGTTGAGGAAGCCTACCCTAAGATCTAGTAGAATAAAACAGTCTTTGAGTTTAAAAAAAACACATTGCAACAAAATGTCAATTATAGTGTGAAAATGAGGTTATAAAAGATAATGTTTTTAGTAAACGAAATGCTAAAATATCCAGTTGAGTAATTTCTTTGACATGCTGATTTGGCTATTAAAATGATGGTAATAAATACCAGTACATATTAAAATATTCATATCATTATTATGGCCATTTTAATCTAACTATGATTATCCATAGAATTACTGAAAACAGCCACCTGCACCAGCTTTTTAAGGTAATATCTTTTCAAAGTAATGGAACAATTATCAGTATTTATTTGCTTGTTTTTCAGGCTCGGGACCGGGTTAAAAATGGTTTATCCAAACTGTTAGAGACAAATGTGCTTGTTGACAAAATGAAATTAGATCTTTCTGCTTTAGAACCAATTCTCAAGGAGAAATCAGTGGATGTTGAGGCCTTGATGGAAAAATTAGCAGTCGATCAAGAAAATGCTGATCAGGTATAAAATGTTATTAAATTTTTAAATATATATATATTTAGCAATATAACTCCACTGTGTGTCTTCCTCTATCTGAATATATCAGATAGTATTTTTCTGTTCAGCAGTTCCTAGATAAAATAACATATATAAAAACATTTAAGAGTCTATGCATTATATGTTATGATATAAGTTAATATGTGTATGTTAACAATGTGGATGCCAAATGGTTTTGTAATTCCTAATAAATAGGGATGCACAAACATCTTTGAGATCACCTTTGAGAATCAGAATCGGCCAATCCACTATTTTGGGAGTGGCCACAATTTTGCAATTGAAGAATTGCCACTGCTTCCAAAATGGTGCCCTCTCCCAGAATAGTACCATGTGGCCTCTGTATAGGAAGATTGGCTAGCTTTCTTTCCCAAAGGTGGTCTTCAGTAAGTGGAGTGAGGTGTGACTAGGGTGAGCGAAGATCCAAGGGTATGGAAACTAGTGGGGTGGGAAACTGTGAAAAGGGTGCCTCAAGGTGGGGGACACCCAGGTAAAACACATATGAATACCAAATGCTCCACTTAATGACATAGAGGGTCACTTAACCATAATGGAGAAAGCAGGAATTGTTGCCATTAAGCAAGGCAATCACATGGACACCTCACTTCACGACTGCCACAACTTAAGATCATAATTTTGTGCTCAATTGTGACCATAAACCAAAGACTACCCGAAATGCAGTCTTGATTGCTTTGGGTAGGGAAAGTATTATCAAGGCACAGTTTTTAACTTTCTTCTTTAAGAAAGTAATATCTTTCCACATGTTAAAAGATCAGTTCATAATACCAATAGCATGTAGACTAATATACTGCTTCATACTGCTTTACAGCTCTCTCTAAGCGGTTTACAGAGCCAGCCTATTGCCCCCAACAATCTGAATCCCCATTTTACTCACCTCGGAAGGATGGAAGGCTGAGTCAACCTTGAGCTGGTCAGAATCGAACTGCTGGCAGTCAGCACAGTTAGCCTGCAATACTGCATTCTCACCACTGCGCCACCATGGCTCTAGTAGAAGAATTTTACTACAATAGAAACAATAAACTTACCAGAATTCTTCTCAGTGGAGGTTTTTGATCCACCAGAATTCTACTGCCTGAAAAGGAATTTCTCTGGTTATACAATTCCCCCCTCTACTTTAAAACTCTGGAGGAGTAGGGAATCCTTTGAGGCAATGGGGAAAATAGTATTGGAGGCCCTTCTACATTCCCCTCCATACACTACTAGAAGAATTTTGCTTAAGGATATTTCATCTAATCCACTAAATTATGAATTCCCATATAACCAATGATGGCTAACTGTTCTGTTTCGTTTTCTTAGGAAACATGCACATAATCCTCAATTTACAAGCATTCATTTCACAATGGTTTGGAGTTACAACGGTGTTTTAAAAAGTGATTTACGACCTGTCCTCAAAGCTACGACCATTGCATCACCCTGATAGTCACATGATTTTGGCCACTTGGCAATTGGCTTGCACTTGCAACCAGTTGCAGTATCCCTATAATCACAGGATGGCGATTTGCAACCTTTCCAGTCGTCTTTCAACAAAAAAGGCAATGGGGGAAGCCGGAGTTGCTTAATGACCATGTGATTCATTTAAGAACAATGTTAAAAATAGTTGTGAAATTGGTTTTTTTTTGGGGGGGGGTGTCATGTGATGACTCGTTTAACAACCTCATTGTTAGTGACCAAAATCCTGTTCCTCATTGTGATCTTAAGTCGAGCATTACTTGGTTTTAAAATATATATTTTTTAAATATGTATTTCTTTTTCGTTTTATTTATTGATTAAATTGTTATGCCGCCCATCTCCCCTACAAGGTGACTCTTTTTTCATCCAGGTTCGGCGTGTTGTTCAGGAAGATGAAGCTGTTGCAAAAGTAAAAGCGGAGGAAACTCAGGCAATAGCTGATGATGCCCAGCGAGATTTGGATGAAGCCCTCCCAGCTTTAGAAGCTGCCAACAAAGCCTTAGATTCTTTAGATAAGGCAGATATTTCTGAAATCAGAGTCTTCACCAAACCTCCTGATCTTGTCATGACAGTGATGGAAGCTATTTGTATTCTTTTAAATGCAAAGTAAGATTGCTACACTGTATATTTAATCTTTTGCATTGACTTGTGGCTTTTACCCTTCACCTAGAGTGATGTTGTTTCTGAAAACAAATTTCTTTGTTTTAATGTAATTTTTTCCATCTTTTGTGCAATATAAGTGATGCCCCTCTGATATATAAGTTTCCCTACAGCTATTGAAATAACTAATTTCATGAAGCTGAAATCATAAACTTAGTGTCCTCACACTATCACTTTGGTAATAGTTATAGATAGCTCTTTCCTTTCCCTCACCCTCACCCCCACATACGAAGGCTTCAGATTCAAAAGGAAAAACATGCATCGGAGCGCACCTGGAACCTCTCAGCAACTTTTTAAAACTCCTGAGTCTCTTCCCAAGGTCACACAGTTGTCTTCTGCACCCGGTGTGCAATCTTGAGAAAAGAAAGGTTGGTTTGAATGAGTAGCTGACAGCATATCCCAATGGAATCCAGTAATGCGAGACCCTTTAATTGTAGTTATTGGAGAGCAAATGAAAGGCATAGTAATAGACTTTTTTAAAAGATAGGTTGGTCTAGTGATTAAGACACCCTGATAGAAACCAGGAGACCACGAGTTCTAGTTCCGCCTTAGGTATGAAAAGCTGGCTGGTTGACTTTGGGCCTGTCACCCTCTCTCAGCCCAACTCACCTCATAAGGCTGTGAGGGGAAAATGGGAGGAGAAAGAAGTATTAGGTATGTTCACCGCCTTAGAATAGAATAGAATATAACTTTATTACGGTCATCGACCAACAATAGACATCACCGTTTACAATATATTAAAAAATAATACTAACATTAATAATGGATAATAACATCCCTGTTAAGAAAATACATGTTCTCAAACCATTTGGGTTCCCTGCCTTAGATAATTTATACAGATAATAAAGGTGAGATAAATAAATAAATAAATACAATAAGAGTTCTGAGTTTTCAAGACTCTGGTCCACCTCATTGTAAGTAGGACTTCATTTACTCTCACCAAACTACACTTCTTCCTTAACGTTTACAGTTGACTTTAGCACTCTTTTCCTGTCGATATTTGCTCTTATTTTTTTCCTTGCACGTTTCTCCTGCTGTTATATTGTCCCAGCTGCTCTTTTTATACATTTCCCCCCCAGACAAGCTGTCAACTATTGTGGCATAGTCTCGAAATATAGCTGTTCAGTTGGCTGTTGGCATAGGTATTTCATTGACCTTTAAGCTTTCCAAAAGACCAATGCCCACACTATTCTCTAAACTGTCTATCCTTCCCCCAAAAAAGGATAACTATCCTTTTTGGGGAAGGGAAATCAGAACATTTCATTTATGAGTTTCTCTTTCTATAACTAAAGAACTGTAATTAATCATATCTTTCAGGTTATTTATGACAGTACATAAAGAGTATAACCCTATACATGTTTACTCAATAATAAAAATCTACATTTAATAATTGCTTTTAGAAGGTGTGGCATAGGATTGCAGACAGCCTACAGTAATGTTATTTGCCAAAGAAACTACAACACTTGGAATATTTAGTGCTGGCACTTCAGTTTCTCAGAACTAAGCCTCAAGCTGCAGTTATAAATTGTCTTCTTTCCATTTCTACATAAAAAAGAATTATGTATGACATCAAAAGTGACAGCATATTTTATCAATCTCTCATTTACTTTTAGAGTATGTCAATGATATGGATGAAAACATATTTTCTGTTTAAAAAGTATAAAGGAACTTTGTGTTTGCCAAGGAAAAAGAAAGATAAAAAAGACTGCCTCAAGATAATGCAATTATATATTTTTATGTGTTGGGATATACCGGTAGTTAGATTTTTCTATGCTGTAAAGGAAGAGAAATTTAAGCAGTCTAATATACTTTCTTTTTAAAAAAATGAATTAAATGATTGTCACAATGGTTAAGGCACCAAGCTAGAAAGCAGGAGTCTATAAATTCTAGTCCCAACTTTGGGCCAGTCTCTCTCTCTCTCTCAGCCCAACCACCTCACAGGGTTGCTGTGGGAAGAATAGGAAGAAGGGGGAGTTAGGTATGTTCACTGCCTGGAGTTACTTATAAAAAATAATAAAGGTGGATTAAAAAATCTTTAAAATAATACAATTTAATTGGAACAGCTTTCATCCTGCAATGAGCCACCATCAAACATCCACATTTGTCTATCCCAGGTCCTTGGGAAAGGCTCAGTAAGTGGATAAAAATGTAAAACCCAGTCTGACCATCTTGGCTGACTGTGGGACAAACCATAAAAGCTTCAGTTTATGATACTGCAAAACAGTAAATTAAACATGCAGCATCCAGTACAGTTTCCCTTGTATTATATCTTCTCCCTAGTATCAGAAACTTAAATAATTGTTTTTAACTCTTTTCACCAAGTCTGCATACTGGATATACCTGTGAATCATTAAACATATTTATTTCATCTTAAAACTGGAGTATTTTTTTTTTAAAAACCCTATAATACTGATCTTTTTACAGTGTATGTTTTCCAGGGAAGATCTTCATTAATCTTTTCATTTTAATCTTTCAGGCCTGACTGGGCAACAGCAAAACAACTACTTGGGGATTCCGCCTTCCTGAGGAAGCTTCTAGAATATGATAAAGAAAATATAAAGGGCGCAATATTAACTAAGCTTCAGAAATATGTAAACAATCCTGACTTTGTGCCAGAAAAGGTAGAGAAAGTGTCAAGGGCATGCAAGTCAATGTGCATGTGGGTGAGAGCTATGGATTTATACTCTCGCATTGTGAAGGTGGTCGAGCCAAAAAGGCAAAAGTTACATGCTGCCCAGGTATTTATTCTCTCCCCCCCCCCAAGATTTTTTATCTGCGGTCTGATTATTAACTGGTGAATCAATTCACTTTCATCAGGATTCTCTTCTTTTTTTTAACCTATTAACAACTAAGTGATGAAAACAAGCACTTTTTTCTGGTAGAATCTGTCCACTATTGATTCTTTCATACAAGGCTGTTTCCTATATTAACATGTAACCTGTCTTAGATTATGGAAACTGTAGAATTCTTTATTCATAACGTTAAATGCCTTTCTTTCGCTTTCCATTTCATTCCCAATCCTACAGGGGCATAGAGTATTTTACTCTTCTTGTCTTGAAAAAGCATAAGAGTCAAAGAAGAAAATGCCCTTCTATATTTGCTTTCTTAAACCAGGCTGACAGTAGAGGAGAACATTTTTGGTTAGTTTAGCTTTAATAAAAATCCCCTCAAATTACCATTGTCTGAAAAATAGTGTTGCTACCACAACAATTTCAATATTATTTATTTTCTTTATCAAACTCTCTCCTTTAAATCAAACTGACAGAGCTAGGACTGAGTTTATGTACTTCCTGCTTCCCCTCAGAACAACCCATCTCTGTATCTAAAGTTGAGGCAATTAGAAGTGAATTTTGTGTTTTTTTAAGTTAAAGTCATCGGCTTATTTTTATGAGTGGCAATGTTTGCTTTTTCTTTTGTTTTTCTCATTACATTTCTATTGCACAAATTAGGGAATGTGTTGTTTCTGGTATTGCCTTCATTTACATCTTTAGAAGAACAATTAAGATTTATTTCTGTAGCAAGATGCTTGTATGATAACAATATATAATGTTGTTGCTTATATATTTTTGAGAAGAAATATATTTGGCATTTCTGTAATTGGTTTTTGTTAGCTGTCTTGACCCTAATGTGAACAGAATGGAGGACTATAAATTGAATAAATGAATCTAATGTATTTTGCTAACCTGCCCCAAAACCATTAGTCCAGCCACTTTACATGTTTTTAAGTGGCATGCCATAATGACATAGCAACATTTCAGAAATATCTGATTATCTGATAAATGAGAACCATCATATGACAATATAAAATAAAATAAAATTGAAATCAGGGAGGAAAATCTCTGCTGCTGCCCATTTTCTCACAAACGTTTCAAGATGTTTCAAGGAAGGTTATTGCTATAATTTCCATTCCACTGTTTTTGTTCTCAACAAATCATCTGTGCATGAACTGGAATAGGAAGGAATATTTTATAGTTGTTTCATTTACTAATCCATTTAATTATATAGGTATCACAATAATTTGTTAGTTTAGCATGATACCAAAAGAGTTGGATTTGATTCAAACTTTGATTCAAATGCAATTCTATTTTTAAGGGTGGTGATTCATTTTGAGAAAATCTTGAGATTCCTCAAAGTGAACATGAATATGTATTAAATGTTATATAATTTATAAGGTTATATAAGTAATTATAATGTATAATTATTTGCAGTTTCTTCTATATTCTATTTTGCTGTAAAGGAACTGGCAAATGAATAAAATAAGAATATAGAATATATGGCAGAATAATCATTTGAATTAATTTGTATTATGATTAGGCAGAACTTGATGCAACTTTAGCTACCCTTCGTAATAAGCAAAAAAAACTGAGACAGGTAGAGGAACAAATACAGGAATTACAAGACCAATATGAAAAAAGTGTGAATGAAAAAGAAAGCCTTGGTAAGTACCTATTTTAAAAATTGTAAATAATATTTTAGAGTGGTGTTTCTTAGTGTAACGAACAAGTTCCAAACTCTCATGAAGTCTGTACCAATACAAGTAGCCCTTTACCTATGACCACAATTGAGACCAAAATTCTTGTTACTAAGCATGACAGTTGTCAAGTCAGTTTTGCCACATTTTACGACCTTTCTTGCCAAAGTTGTTAAGTGAATCACTGCAGTTGTTCAATTAGTGAATCTGGCTTCCCCCATTGACTTTGCTTGTCAGAAGGTCGCAAAAAGTGATCACATGATCCTGGGACACTGCAATCATCATAAGTGTGAATCAGTTGCCAAGTGTCTGAGTTTTTGGGGATGCTGCAACTTTCATAAGTGTGAAAAATGGTCATAAGTCATTTTTTTAGTGCCGTTGTAACTTTGAACGGTCAATAAACGAACTGTTGTAAGTCGAGCTTTACTTGTAAAAGTGTAGTTTATTAACACCTTAAAATCCTGCTTACATGTCATCATTCAAAAACATATTTTCACTGAAGATGTATACACAAAATGTAATATCAAAATATCCATATGTGAGAAATGTGTCATGTTATGTTTGGAAGCTAGTCTGGTAAGAAAGTGTACATTATCGACACAAAATCAAATGATCATAATCTATTTTTTAAGAATTACTCCACAATGAAAATTTTCACATTGCTAACTCTAGTGCTTTTGTTATTCATTCAAAAGACAAAAAAAATAGTTAATGAAATGAATTACCCTGAATTATAACCATGATCTAATAGAATTATCATTGTTTAGCAAAGACCATGGCACTGACTCAGGCTCGTCTTAACCGCGCTGGAAGACTTACAGCTGCATTAGGGGATGAACAGGTTCGATGGGAAGAAAGCATTTTGAATTTTGAGGCAGAGATTTCAAATATCACTGGAAATGTATTCATAGCTGCTGCTTGTGTAGCTTACTATGGGGCGTTTACTGCACATTATAGACAATTGGTAAGTTAATTAAAATATTTACTTTATCTAAACCATAATTTTAGTGACTTGACTTTTATTCTTATCTTATTCTAAAACCGATATGCTCCATAAAAGCTACTGTACATCACAGAAGCTGTTGTAAATCTAAATAAGTGCAAAAAATGTTTCCACATATGGAGAACTGTAAAAGAAATCTACACAGCTAAATCATGATTTTTCCCTGTTTGCTATCAGTAATCAAGAGTAGCTAGCTTGAAATGTAAATAATTAAGGATAAGGGTCATGTACATAAGATCAGAGTAATAATGTATGAAAAGCAAAAACTGTAGTTGTTGTTAGGTAAATATGATGTAATCAAGATCAAAAAGAAGGAAAAATGTGCAAGTAGAAATTGAAACCTAGAATGGAAATAGTGGTTTGGGGGCCAGCATTAATGCATGCTGCTCAGTTCAAATATTTATGGTGGCACAGTGATTAGAGTGCAGTACTACTTCTGCTGCCTGCTGGCTGCCTGCAATTTGGCAATTCAAATCTCACCAGGCTCAAAGTTGACTCAGCCTTCCATCCTTCCAAGGTGGGTAAAATGACCCAAATTATTGGGGGAAATATGTTGACTCTGTAAACCACTTAGAGAGGGCTGTAAAGCACTGTAAAGCGGTATATAAGTCTTAAGTGCTATTGCTATTATAACCAGGGGTGGGTGGGGAGGAGATCCTTACCCTGCCCTGCACCCTAATAATTGATAGTATTAACTATCTTTCTGTAACTATGTTTATCTCCTCCTAGTTTTGGCATGTGCCAAAAAAGTTTACTGCTATATACAGATGGAGATATTTTATAGGAAAGTAAAATATTTTATGTTCTTATTTACAGGTAGCGCTCAACTTATGGCCACAATTGAGCCCAAATGTTCTGTAGATAAGTGAGACATTTGTTAAGTGAGGTTTGCCCCATTTTATGACCTTTCTTACCACAATTGTTAAGTGAACAACTGCAGTTGATAAGTTAATAACTGGTTGTTAAGTCAATCTGGTTTCCTCATTGACTTTGCTTGTCAGAAGGTCGCAAAGGTGATCACATGATTTTGGGACAGAGCAACAGTCATAAGTATGAACCAGTTGCCAAGCCTATGAATTTTGATCACATGATCATGGGGATGCTACAAAGGTTGTAACTTTGAAAAAAATGTCACTTTTTTCAGGACCATTGTAACTTTGAATGGTCATTAAATGAACTGTTGTAAGTTGAGGACTACTTGTATTTTAGTGGAAATTGCAAATTGTTTAAAAAGTAAAAAATAGTCCAAAATTATCTAAAAATAAAAAATATTTTCATAATTGATTAGTATCATTAATAGATGCCTACAAAAGCAAAAATGTTTTCATAATTAGATTTTCATGGTTGGTTGCATAGTCAACCAAATATTTATAGAATTCTTCCCAAGGACCTGGGATATTTTTATTATTAGGTTATTCAATGTAGATGACCATGCAGTTCTTTTTACCTGTACTTGAACTTTTGTATCTACTAATCCCATTGACTACTTCCAGCTACATTTCTATGTAATTTTCCTCCACCAAAGTCAGAAGAAATTGCTGAAAAAAATCAGAATTCTGGTCCTACTCATTTTGACAATCTCATTAAGAGAAAGATCTTTTGGTTTATAATATTATTTATATTGTAAAACATTACTATATAATTTCAAATCAGCCAGTTATATATATCTTCATACTGAACATCTGCCTTATTAACCCTCATGCAAACTTTGTCTTGATTAAAATAATTAGTATTTCATACAGTAACCGAAATAGCTTTTCCTGATTTGTGTTCCCCCCTTCAAATTAGTTAATTGAATGCTGGATCAAACAATGCCAAGATCTAGACATTCCTATTAGTTCTGACTTCAGTCTTATAAATATTTTGGGAGACCCCTATGAAATTCGACAATGGAATACTGATGGATTACCTCGCGATTATGTTTCTACTGAAAATGGCATTCTAGTTACACGTGGGCGACGCTGGCCACTCATGATTGATCCTCAGGATCAGGTAAGTGTTTATTTTAATCATTTATTCATAGCTGGCATATTCAAGAAATGTAGTTTGTTTTTAGATCTAAAAAGATTTGTGTGCAATTATTATTCAGTATTGTTGGTTTATGGTCCTTTAAAGATCCAGCTTCCTTTCTAGGCTCTGAATAATATGTTCCTTCTGTTCCTTCTTCTGTCAACTTGCTCTGCTAGTTTGAAAAGAAGAAGAAAGACACAGAAGAATTTAGGGATTTGCCACTGCTTTTTTGAACACACTACCATTGACTATGTCAAACTGGATCACTGACCCTCTGAACCTTCCCTCTGGTTCTCAGCCACAATTTCACCAATCCATCACCGTGATCTGGATTCTTTGAACAAACAAGCACCCTGTCAACCCTTAAGCTGACCTGACCAAAGCCATCTTGGAGCTTGAGATGAGGGATAGGGAGGGGGGAAATGAGATAGTTGGGACTTTGTAGCCAAAATAAATTCTCACACCTGGTCAGAGGAAGGAGGAGTGATGTCACCAGGCAACCAGACGGATCCGTGATTGGACCATGTGATTGTCTTGAGAAAAACTTTTGCTTTTAATTAGGTGAAAACCACAGAACTGTCAAGAGTCAGTTTTTACCAGATCTGTGCCAATATGATATATCCAATAAAGCTATTCTTTGAGGAATCTACTTGCCTCGGGATTTTGCTTGCTATGGGTCTATTGCTTGGAACCCTGACAAACCTCCTCCTTTCTCAATTATTATAACAGATATATCCAATACCTGCTATCCTGTTTCTAGAACTGTTGGCTTTTGAACACCCAGAATTCCTTCAATATTTTAATTGACCCTAGAACTATTCACTTCTTTCTCTGGGCCCAATATATACCACAGTAGTATCTGGCAGTCTCCTGTAATGGCAGCATACAGCAATAATAGCCAGAAGCAGCAATATCTATTTATCCACATAGAGTTGTGTATTTGAAATGGGTGGCCACATAAATCTACCAAATAAAATAAAACGGAGTTACCCTGTGATAAGATAGGTGTACTTGTAGAACAAGGTAGCTGTGTGAAAGAAAGGCCATAGTTGTTTCAAATTAACTAGACATCATCTTCCAGCTGCCATTATATCATTCTCTTTTTTCTTTGGTTAGACAGAATAGGGAATTTATGATTAAAGAACAGAAGAAAATTAATATCTATATATCTGATTGATTGTTTATTAATTACTCTGTGGTGGGAGGCCAGGATTACTGAAGTAATTGTCTGTCAGGTGCCCATCATATTGCCCCTGTAGTCTTCTTTTCTTTTTCTTTATGCCAAGGAAAAGAATTTTAAAAAGTGCAGTCCAGAAATTCAAAACAGTAGTTTAGCTGCTGTCATGAAAAGTTCCTTATCAAATTCTCAGTCTTATAACTGCCATATAAGAACAAGGCGCATCCTGATCCATGCAGATCTATGCTGCCAATAGCATCTTCCTTAGATATTCACCATATTTTTATATATATACACACACAGATATACATACACAATGCATTTTCAAGCTTGGAGTGACGAGAAACCATATTTCCTAGCTTCTGCAAATAAATGGAGGATTGTTGACAGTAAATAGACCCTGAAATATCCTGAATGCTGATAGTGTTCTTTCTCTCAAACCTTGTTAAAAAATACTGTTCACACTGTTAATACCACTACTATTCTATGCATCAGATTTGAAGGATCCCTTTGCTGCTTGTTATAACAATCCTCTTTCTCATGTGAATTCTAGGAGGAAACTACACTTGTTTTTACCTTAATTTTACTTGCAAAAGCATGAGTATAACTGAGAAATGTTGGTTCAAATTTTCATTCTGCCTCTAATTATCACCCTGAGAAAACAAGGCAAGCAGTAGACTTCGATTTGACTCTGTGCTGATATAATAATCATAAAAATAAGGAAATTAATTTTTAGGGTCTGAATGCTTTAAGAAACAAATAAAATGCACAGTCCTTTTTAGTATTCAGTTAAAATTTCACATTTCACATTTAATCTTTTTTTTTTTAATATACAGGCAAACCGTTGGATAAGAAACAAAGAAGTAAAGTGTGGTTTAAAAATTATTAAACTCACGGACACTGGTTTCCTGCGTACACTGGAGAATGCTATTCGTCTGGGTTTACCTGTGCTTCTAGAAGAGGTTTAAATCTTTGTGCATTTACATATGATAATCTTATTATTATTCTTTTATTTATAGATATTAGATTTATTCCGCATGCTACAATTGCTTGCTAAAAGCTCCATACGAAAAATGACTTTCTGAGAGAATCGATGTTTATTTATTTGTTTGTTTATTTTTATTTCTCAAAGTTCTACCCCACCCATCTCACCTGAATGCCTCTGAGCAATTTACAAACGAAACATGTGGTCACTTATTTATTTATTTATTTATTTATTTATTTAGTTAGTTAGTTAGTTAGTTAGTTAGTTAGTTAGTTAGTTAGTTAAGTATGTATAAGATTATAGATAAAGAATAAACATGATTGTGAATATATAATATGTACAAGCATGGTTATGAGTACATAATATTTTACAAATACATGGGGACATTAGG
>JANHFT010005657.1:19710-37693 GCA_032467955.1 Pseudoxenodon macrops
ACAACACAAAAGACTAATCAGCACACAGCTAGGACTACACCCACACAGGATGTCATGAGACAGCAAACTACTCTGCAAACATCAACTCCAGATGTTTTCAATCAAGATGCAACAACACAGCCAACCAATCGGCTCACAGCAACAAAGCCAATACCTCACACCTCCCCAGTATTTATAGAGAGACGGCAGCTCAGATCATGCTTTGCTCCCAGAAGCACAAAGCCGAAAGCACCAGCCTGAAGATGATGAGACATCATCAAAACATCGCCAAAATACTCTCAATCTTACACAAGAAAAGACCTGAATATGCCAAGACTTGCATATATATATATATGTGTGTGTGTGTGTGTGTGTGTGTGTGTGTGTGTGTGTGTAAACGTATATATTATATAGAATATAGGCATATAATATACATCTTTAAAAATATATATCTTTTTAAAGCTCTGTTTTCATCCAACACTCCAAAAGAAAGCAACCCAACCAGTAAAAATTCAATAATATAAAATGTGAAATTAGTTAAAAAATGAACAACAGAACAAAAATCAATAGCAAAGCTAGAAGCTTCAATTAAAGTACTAAACCAGTGGGATGGAAGAGCAACTGAAAGCCTTAATTTGAGATGGAGAATAATATCCCTAGCTTATTGTGTTACTTCTATTCCAGTGAAATTATACTTTATTGTTTTGCCAGTCAAAGACAAGTTCCCAAGTTCCAGGACACGTTGATACACATGTTTCTTTTTTCATAAGTGTGTTGAGCCGGCAGGTGACAAGAATATTTGTCCTCAAGTTGTTCAGATATTAATCTATCAAGATTTAGTTCAGATTCTTGAAGGCCGACAAAGAAAAACAAATGATTTTTTCCGTGTAACCCAGAAGCTTTGACAGCAACCAGTATCAAATATACCAAATCCTAAAACCCTTAACTGCTAAACTTATGTTGCAGGACAACATATTTGACATAACAGTTTAGAAATGATCTTTTTGATATTCCATTGAAAGCATCCAAGCTTTCATGCTAAAATAGACAACATTGGGAAATCCAAATAATTTGGCTATATACTATTTGGGCAGATGACTGCTATATAACCTTGCTATATATCCCTCCATGGATAGATAACTATAGATAAATAGGTACAACATCATCCTTTTATGCTAAATCTTATTATAAAAGATCCAGAAAGCAACAAAAGCAATCTATGCAATAAAATTGACTGAGAGACAAGCTCTTTTAATTTTACTTTAAAAGAAAAAAAATAAACAGTACACTTTTTTCCCTTTTATTGTAAAAAAAGCATACAATAACACTGGTATACTAACTGGAACCACATCAGAAACCTCTAATTAATAGCTATGTTTATATAATGCTTTCAGCCAAAAATCCTTCCTTAGGAAACAGAGTATTAATGGTAAAAACCCTAAAGTTTCTAGGTTCTATTATCTCCAAGGATTTGAAATGGACACCTAACATTAGAATCATCATTAAAAAGGCACAACAAAGAATGTTCTTCCTGCGCCAACTCAGAAAATTAAGATTGCCCAAGGATCTGCTGATACATTTCTATAGAGAAATTACTGACTCTGTCATTTGTACAGGTGGTCCTTGACTTACAACCACAATTGAGCCCAACATTTCTGTTACTAAGTGAAACATTTGTTAAGTGAGTTTGCTCCGTTTTATGACCTTTCCTGCCACGGTTGTTAACTGAATCACTACAACCCTAAGTTAGCATAACATGGTTGTTAAGTGAATCTGACTTCCCCATTGACTTTGCTTATCAGAAAGTTGCAAAAGATGGTTTACGTGACCCCACGACACCGCAAACCATCATAAATATGAGTCAATTGGCAAGCATCTGAATTTTGATCACATACCCACGTAAGAGTGAAAAGTGGTCATAAGTCACTTTTTCAGTGCCATTGTAACTTTGAACGGTCACTAAATGAACTGTTGTAAGTCGAGGACTACCTGTGCATTCATTGCTGTCTCGTTTGGCACAGCAACCAAACAGGATAGTTACAGACTTCTACAGATATTTATAATAGAAAAACAACAACAATAACAACAACAAAAACCAATTGCAACCAGCCTGCCTTCCATTGCACAAACTAGAAAATCTCTATGGACTCCTCACATTCTGGACATAAAATGTTTTAACTTCGTCCCTCTGTATGCCATTACAGGGCATTGCATGCCAAAACAATTAGTCACAAAAAGAGCCCCCACCCCAATACCATTACTCTGCTGAACACCTAATTCCCACAGCACTCTCTTAGGCCTAAAGATATTTGCCTATGTATGCCTATGCCTTTATTTGCCTAGGCTGAACTGATATTATCCTTCTCTTCTTCTCATCTTTTTCATCTTCTCATGTTTCCCACTACCTTCTCCTATTGGTATCTATGACTTATCACTTGTTGTATCTTATGATTAGTGATGGTGAACCTATGGCATGCCAGCCATCACCCCAGCCCAGCTCCACCACACATGCGTGTGTGCCTCCCGCCAGCCAGCTGGTCTTTGGTTCTCTGTCGCACATGCGCGGGAGACAGGGGGTCATGGGTGAGGGAAGCTCACATTGCATTGTGGAGCCTCGCACAGTGCCCCACCACCGTGTTTTGGCTTCAAGGTTGGTGTAGGAGGCCTTCCAGGCCCAAAATGGGGTACAGGGGGTGCATGCAGCACACACGGGGGGGTGTCACATGCACATGTACGAGGGGGGGTCACGTGTGCATTGCATTATGGGTGCGCTTTTGGCACATGACGACAAAATGGTTAGCTATCACTGTACTAGTCCCTCCTTGCCATGGAAACTGACTCTGTGATTTTCAGCCAGTCATATTCTCTCTGTAGAGGAGTATAACTTTGAAGAAGGGAAACAAGAATCATTAAGTAAAGATCAACCTGGGTCAGAAGAAGGGGTGAGAAAGAAACTTAAGATGACCCTGCCTTGAGACTTGTTTTGATATTAGAGGGGTCCAACTCTACCAGTCTGGAATTTACCCCACAAACAATAGAAGTCCATGAGTCCTTGTGGTGTCTGTCTCCTGACCTAGCAAAATATTAAAAACATTGTTTTGGTAGTTATTTGGCTATTTATGTACATTTTAAAATTGCTTTAAGTGTTTTGAAAGTATGTCTTCTCTAAATTGTCTTAACTGAATTCATATTTAGATGGGCTTCCTTATGCACCGAAAAGACAGTGGTTTTAATTAAAGAATCAAACTTCAGACAAAGCCATAATTGCATGACAATAGCCTATTAAACTTCTCTGGGTCCTTGGAGTTTGAAACAGATGATGACAAGGGAAAAACTATGTTAATTTCACACAAATGCATGTAAAAATGTTTAAGTCTCTTGTGAATAATAAAAAGCAATACTAATGGGAAACTAGAGAGTGTCCATTTGGTATAGTGATTAAGGCACCTGGCTAGAAGCAGGAAACTATATTTTCTAGTCCCACTTTAGGCATGAAGCCATCTAAGTCACCTTTGGCCAGTGAGTCTCTTGCTCTCAACCCTAGAAAGAAAGGAAAGGTAAACCACTTCCAAAAATCTTGCTAAAATCTCTATAGGAACTAGTTTATGAAGTTGTCATAACTTAACAATGACTTGAAGGCACATGCATGCAGATGCACATAGAGAGAAAGACAGACAAACATGGAAGCTGGAACAAATCCTGACAAAACTCTTAAGAAAACTAGAGGCCCAAGAGATTTCTAATTGACCTTTGAGGTATTTGAGCTTTCAGGAAACCAGATTAGTTTCCAAAGATCTGTGACTTTGAAAAAAACATCACACAAAGGGAATCACCAAATTTTACTACCACAACCTCATCAATTTGTAAAATTTATGATCATGTAAATCCAAACTGTATGCCTTCTGGATTGACCCCACAGAAACACATTGAAATAGCTGAGGTAAAATGGAATGTCTGAGGCAAGAAGGGAGACAGAGCTCTAAAACACAATGAGGATTTATTTATTTTACAATATTTATACCTTCATGCCCCCAATCCAATTGGACTCTGTGCAAGTCAACAAAGTCAAAATAAAACAGGAGGCTAAAATCCATATATTATTTTTAAAAACCAATACATCATAGATGCCATTGATTAAACTAACCTAAATGTCAAATGCTTACAGAAACAACGTCTGCTTTGGCTAGTTTTTGTAATACAAAGGGAAGAATTTTCCTTTCCTTCAGAATAGGGATTGGCAATTATGGCCCCCTTATGACCTGCTGTCATGAACTCCCAGAAATTCTGGGAGTTGAAGTCCACAGGTTATAAAGGAGTCATAACTGCCCACTCATTCTTGAGAAGTATAAGATTTCATCAGATGGACATCCTCAAGGTTTTAAACATAAGAATTGTAAGAATGAAATATTCTTAGTCATTGACTGGAAATATTTTGATTGCTGCTTATACTGAACTAGATTTATGAAAAACTCTATGAGACAATAGTACGTGTCCTATCTTGATCAAACAGAAATGGAAAAATCAACTGATGCATTTACTGGAAGTCTTGATTTGTTTTTAAGAATGAAAATAAAAAGCAACGACAAACACAATTGGGTGCTGAAACAATGCATATGTTGATGACTGAACAAATATATCTTATGATTACAGTGTATATTTCAATACATGCATAAAACCTCTCAGTAACAATCTCTAATTAATATGTCCACATTTCTGGATGGAAATGTAAACTAAAATAGGCAGTGATTGGTGTTTGTTTATAAACCTTAATGATGGTAAAAAGCAACTATAACAGGGAACTGACTCATCAATTTTCATTCTTTTTTTTTTTGCCCTCCTGTAATTTACTGTTTTCTTCCCTTTCATTTGATATAAACCTATTAAGATCAAACGAAAAAGATTTTGAAACAAACTGGGCTTCTCAGGTAGTCCTTGCTTAACAGCCACCACTCGGACCAGCAATTCTGTTGCTAAGCAACATGTTCATTAAGCAAGACATCATATGATGTGACTTGCAATTTTACTTCCAGCTTCCCCATTTGTCAGAATCCCGTGTTGAAGTCCATAAATGGTAATTGTGACCATGGGTTTCTCTGATGATTGTAAACACCCACCAGCTGCAAAATGCATGAATCTAGATCACATGACTGCAAGGATGCTGCAAAGTTTGTAAGTGGAAAGACCAGTAGAGTTACTATTTTATCACAGTTGTAATTTCAGTTCTTAAAAGGGTAGTTATGTTAAGGGAGATCTACCTATAGTTTATAGGTACCTTATTTATTTTTTAATCTCAAGGATTTAAGGATTTTTCCATTGCAAAGGGCATTTACTTTTGGGCTTCCCAAAAAGGTTTCCCCAAAGTCTTCTTATCCAGGTAAGTTACTCAAGAGCTGAACCAGAACTCTCTAAAACTTTCAGAAACACTTCAATGAATAACTATAGGATTGTGGCCTGTTTTATAAATTTAAATTCCTGGCAGTTTTATTAAAACAGTTCAGAAGAGGAAAAGGAAAAGCAGTACTTTTATGTTCTATGATATAAAAAGACCAAAGAAAACAGATGTGTATTTTATATACTTGCTAGATGATAAGCCAACAGGTCCATTCAATGATCCAGGGAGACCTGATCCATTTCCAAGTTTTATAAATAACGTGAATATAAATAAGCAGGAATTACAAAATGATGACATAATAAAATAAGGCACTGAACACCTCAATCAACTGAAAAAGAATGACAGATGATACAAATGCAGACACACAGTGAGACTTAATAGGTCTTGAGATTTAGGCTATCTGATCCTATTTCACAGATCAGAGGTGAATCTGTCCTAAAGAAAGATTGGCCTTCACAGACGTAAGAACAATGGAGCTGGTTAAGTCTCAAATTGTTCTATTTAATGAGTTTAGGCAACTGCTTTGAGTCAAAATCAATTGCTGCATGTTGACATCTCCCTGTAAGTCTGCTGAGTTTAATTTTTTTTTTAAAGAAAGAAAACAGACTGTTTTAAGCCCACAAGTCTTTGAATTAAATTTAAGGAGATTTTGATTTTCTACCTGAAATGGAGAAGGTTGCTTTGAATACAGTAGTAATGATGATTGAATAACAGATGTGGCTTGTTATATAAATTGGCTTTGAATATTCAGAGCAGGCTGTTCCCAGTATGGAGGGAATTGTACTGTAAATAGTTCTATCAAAAAGATTTAGATCACAGTTGGAATTACTAACAAAACACTGCCCCATCCTGGGAGCCCCATCCTCTCAGGGTGCCCATCACTGGACACTGAGTAATCCAGCATGATCTATCACAAATGTGCTGACAGCTGCTGCACTAGATGTTTATACTTACTTCACTGAAAAAATTATTGTTCCCCTGAATATGAAAACCTTTTTATGTCTGCTGCCATAATGGGAACCAGGCCAAGAATGGTTTAACTTCTGCTCAGTTAATTCTATGCAATATTGCTCTTTGGGGATTTCTGCTAGAGTTAACCAAAATGATTTCTTTTGATTATTGGGCTGGTGGTTATTTAGGAAGGAGCAATAAACTGTGGATTCTGATGAAGTTTCTACAGAGACAGAGACTGGAACACAAACCAATCCCTAGTATGAGAACAAAAGTGTATGCCAGCAATAACAGTCCTAACTCTACTGATGAATATTTGCACATTTATAGCGGAGCAATACAGACTTCAAAAATGATTCAGATGAAGTGTTATAGACCTCACATGTACATGTATGCAAGTCACTGCTAATCATTCAAGCATCCCAGCTTTTTTGGGAAAGTGTAAGCCTGAAAAAAATGAAATAAATCAAATAGCATATTAAAGAAATATAAATAAACAATAAAATAAGCACTATTTCATTAATTCAGTTCAGAGCTTTTTAAAAATCATTTTTGAAGCATGAACAAGCTTAATCTATAGCAAAGGAATGAGTATGTTTTTACTGCATACAGGACAGAGCCTGGAAGAGGGAACTGTGATTAATATCTCAATAAATTAAATCCCTTAACCCATGTAGCCTAATTGATATCAGATAGTCTCCTTAACTACATGAATTATTTACGAAAACAAATCAGAGTAATGTTCTTTTCAGCCTGTTCTTGAGCATCAAAATATAAATGTTCTCTCCCTCTTCCTCTCCCTACCCTTTCCATTTCTTTCTTCCCAGGGCTCGGAAAAAGTGACTGATCCAAGGTGCCTCAGCTGGCTTTGTGTCTAAAGTGGAACTAGAACTCATGATCTTCTGGATTCTAGACTGATGCTTTAACCACTACACCAAACTGGCTCTCTAACTGTATGGATACAATTTATTCTACAGACAAAAGAATAGGTAGGAGGTAGGTAAAATGCTATTAACACAGTTATTCAAATAAGTCTAGAAGTAAAAGATTAAGAAAAAAGACAATATAAATAATAATAAAAATAAAAATGCAAAACAATAGACACAATTTACATAGACTTCTGTAAAGCCTTTGATTCAGTGGTACACAACAAACTACTTCTAAAACTAAAATCCTATGGCATCTCTGGACTCCTACATAATTGAATAGCTGTGTTCCTGTCAAACAGACAAACAGTGGTCAAAATAGGGAGTGTCCTGTCAAATCCTGCACCTGTTAACAGTGGTATTCTCCAAGGCAGCGTTCTAGGACCAACTCTTTCCATAAATGACCTTTGCAATCATATTATAAGCAACTGCATTCTCTTTGCTGATAATGTAAAACTATTTAATACCACCAACAATGCTGCTACCCTTCAAAAAGACCTTGACTTTGTGTCCAAATGGTGAAAAAATTGGCAACTCCAATCTTAACCAAAAAATGCTGTCTTACACATTAGCAAAAAGAATCAGAACACAAAATACAAGCTGAGTGGACACAGCCTTGTAGACAACCCTCACTCTGTGAAGGACCTTGGAATACTCATATCTAATGCTCTAAGTGCCAAAGCCTACTGTAACAACATAGCCAAAAAGGCATTAAGAGTTGTTAACCTAAAATTGCATAGCTTCTTCTCCAGTAATATTACACTACTAACCAGAGCATACAAAATATTTGCTAGACCAATTCTAGAATACAGTTCATCTGTCTGGATCCTGCACTGCATATCAGATATTAAAAAAATTGAGCATGTCCAGAGATATTTCACAAGAAGAGTCCTCCACTCCTCTGTTCGCAACAGAATACCTTATACCACCAGTTTTGAAATTCTGGGCTTAGACAATTTAGAACTATGCCGCCTTCGGTATGACCTAAGCATAGTTAATAAAATTATCTGCTACAGTGTCCTACTTGTCAATGACTACTTCAACTTCAACCACAACAATACACGAGCACACAATAAATACAAACCTAAAGTAAACCATTCCAAACTCAATTGCAGAAAATACGACTTCAGCAACAGAGTGGTCAATGCCTGGAATGCACTGCCTGACTCTATGGTTTCTTCCCCAAACCCCAAAATTTTTAACCTTAGACTGTTTACTGTTGACCTCACCCCATTCCTAAGAGGTCTGTAAGGGGCATGTATAAATGCACCAGCGTGCCTACCATCCCTGTCCTAATGTTCCCTTTTATTCGTATTCATTTTATGTATTCAAATCATGTTTCTACTTATATATATTATCTAATACGTGCTTTACAAAATAAATAAATAAAATAAAATAAAGATATAAAGATATTGTGGCTCAACTACAGTGGGGTATTGCTGTGAAATCTGACCTCTTGTTCCTAATCTCTTCTAAACAGCCTAATGCATGCATGTGCTAGCTGATTATTTAAAAATGATTTTTCAAAATTATACTTGGTCAAATAAAAGCTTTTCTTCTTTTTCAATAGATTAAAGAAACACTTGATCCAGCCCTGGAACCTATTCTTTTGAAGCAAACTTTCGTTTCTGGCGGAAGACTGTTAATTCGCCTTGGAGATTCAGACATAGATTATGATAGAAACTTCAAGTTCTACATGACAACGAAAATGCCAAATCCCCACTATTTACCTGAGGTATAATATTAATTAGATGTTGTAGCTGAGCTGCAATTTTCTGCAGAGTTATTCAATTGAGCATAATTCTGAATAGACAACATAAAATTAGACTCTAAGAATTTAAAAAGAGGCACATTTTTCACTCAATTAAAGTACCGTAATTGTATATTTTGTTTGCAAAACCATCTTAGGCTTTCTTTTATCTAAATTAACAACATCTGTAAAAGTTATACTGGGAATGTTTTTGTACAGTTGATAGACAGTGTGCTAATGACACTTTCTGGGCTCCATGATTTTTGCTTTGTGGGTTTTTTTATATGCATAATTTACTATGAGAAATGGGAAGTATGAATGTTAATCAGCTTCTCAGTTTTTTTTTTCCTATGGAGAAAAATGGGTTAGAATTGGCAAACTGTTTACTTTCTTTCACTTATGAACATTTGAAATAGAATGTAATTTGAAATACGGTCATGAAGCCCAGAAACTGCTATAGTAATTATATCAGAAAATAATAAAACCAGTTGTAACTTTCAAACACTTTCATACAGAAGCTCCTACAAAGGTGAGGTATATGAGAGAGAAAAAGAGAGATAAGAGATACTGTATATTAAAGGAGAAACCTCTTGGGTAAGTTTGTTTATTGTAGAAAAGTGATGGATCCCTTATGAAACAATTCCTGCTTTTATAATGAAATCAATTTTGAAATTCTTCCATTTCTTTCTCTTACATGAATTATATAATGAGTTAGAAATTCTGGTTTCGATCTATCTCTTTTTTTCGCACCAATTAATATTTAGTAACAGTCTGCTTATTTTTAATCATATGTGAACTTAGTGTCAGCCTTCCCAGGTATATCTAGACAGGACACATGATTAGATGAGTTAATTCTGCTTTATTGTAAAGTAAAGAATCTTGCAAGTATCATAGTACAAGTAGCCTGAGAATTTAGGGAGTCCCTTTGGAGCCTCTTTCTCTGCCCAAAATGCAGGTGCAGGCTGTGCTACAGTATCTCTTGACTATTCCATAGACACTTATTTCTTCATCTCATTTCTGAAGGTCTTCTCACATACCATTACAACGAAGCCTTAATGTGGTTTGTCCATAATTTTTTATGTGAACCCAGCCTTTTGGGTTAAATAAATAATAGATTACAGCTTAAGGCATTACATAGAACCAGGCACAATGGCTTTTCCAACAAAACCTTCTCAAAGGAAGCCTTAGGCTAGTTCAAGCTGTGAATCAGATAGTGAATGACTCAGCATCTGGATAAATATAATTTACACCCGAATTTTCCATGTATCCATCAGTCAAATATAGTAGATTTTGTAATACAGAGGACGTTAAACTGTATACTACAGTTAACATTGGAAGGTTAAGGAAAAAAGCATTTTATGTTAAATTCTGCTTCTTTCTCTGTAATATATTACAACACTTAAACTTTTTTTACAATATTGTAGCACACATTTTAAATCTTCACCTATGATAATGACATCACAGTATGAGAAATAGTATATATTAGAAGATAAAGAAGAAGAAAACATTGGGCTATTAATTTTGGTGCCATTTCCATGTCACCATAAAATGATTTTGGTAGAGTATTAAATGTTTTATAGTCCAACTGTGAAAAATCAATTCAAGGGCACAGTTACTGTATAACTTTTCAGAAGTAATGAGCAGTGTAACAACAACTGAAACTGATAAAGAATGTCATTTGTACTTGGGAATATCAAGTCCTATCAAAGCACATTAGCTTGGTTGGTTTGGCAACAAGCTAAGGGACATAAGTAGTTCTCAACTGCTTTGCAGAATCCAGGAATATCTTAAGGCTTTTCCAATCAGTTTCAGAGTTTGAAATATCTATAAAATATATAACTTCTATTTCATGAAAGGACCTTAATTGAGATTTATGGTTGAGTAAGCATCCACCAGATTGCAATGTGAATTTCCTGTCATCTTTTGAAGAGTCATACGTAACTTTTTATCATTATTTTTTTATCCGAATATAATATTCTTTTTAACATGAAGATGCTTTTCTTTTTTCTTATAGGTGTGCATCAAAGTAACTATAATAAATTTCACTGTTACCCGATCTGGTCTGGAAGATCAACTGCTAAGGTACTGCTTCTATTTCTTAGTGGTCATTTTTTGAATATGTCTACAGCATATAGCAGGTGCCTCAGTCTTATAGACTGTGTGGGTAAATTCTGCACAATTTCTCTGTAGCTTCATCTCACCATCATGAAGCATTATTAGTTTCTTCTATTATTGTTGTTGTGAGACGTGAGAAAGTATTATATATATTCATTAATTAAATAAAACAAAGAAGTAGAAACATAATATTCATCGGTAATAGGAAAATGTGTTTCACTGAAATGTGGTTGTGTGCTGATAAGCATTACAAAAGAACTTACTCATGTTCCAAAATAATATCAATCTATCCAATGAGTTTTAATTAATTAATTAATTAAAATCTCCTCTATGCTCAAGGATCCATCGTTGAGATGCTGATTACTCTATCTCTGTAAATTTCACTGTTCTTTCCAGCTTCTACTCAGAGGGTTGTTTCTGGAGAAAACCAGCTCTGCCGTTTTTTATTTTATTATATTTTATTGTCTCTGGTGCTTTGTATTGAGGAGAGGAGCAAAAAGGTGTGAAACTTCCATTTGCATAGATCACAACAGGCCATGCCTTCACTCCTTATAGTTTCCAGACCATTTAATATGGCATTGGCCTCACCATCCTATCACTTATAAATAAAACTAAGGAAAAAGACCTGCTTAAATCAACTGCTGTTCCCAGCCTGCCATTATCAATTCAACTGACATGCTATCCTTTTGTAAAAGCTAAATAAATCTATACGGGGCTTAAAGTGAGGTTCCCCATTGTGGGAGGCCATGCTGAAAACCTGCTTAACCTGAAAGGATCAGAGCTAATTCTGACATTGGAGAACAAAATAGATGAGAACAAATATTTTCTGTTGACTAAACATTTTTCTCCTTCCTTGCCACTTAGATGCCAAATAGGAAACTAAGTAAAATTCCTGTTCAATCCAATCTTTTAGTCCATAGCAAACACATGCTGCTTTTTTTTTTTTTTTACTAATTGGGAAAATTGCTAGTAGGAAGATATGTATGAAAGCACTTGCTGATATCTGGATCAACATTAAGAAGCTCTTGAAAGGAGTTATATAAAACACTAAACATTTTTATGTATTTTTGTTTTATTCTACCTGGAAAATTAGAGTTCCAAATCATTGCTGCATAACAGTGTTTTTTGTAAAAATAAAAATAAAAAATTGTAAGTTTGCCCAGAAGCTTCCACTGTGAGACACCCCCCCCCCCCTACATGGCTGGGAGAAAACAATCAGACATTCATTGAAGAGTTAAATATAATTTTCTGCTTTGGAGAACTCTGGTTAATCCACTGTGTTTATGATGCTGCAGTTTGGTACAATATGCATATGCCTGCCAGGTTTATGATTCTAATGCCATCTCCTGAATGAGATTGTTTACAAATGATTGTAAGCAATTTTACCTTTATGTCAGTCGGTCTAATTTATGTTTGGGAGGTATATAGTGAAATATTTCTAGAAAACCCTTTCCTTATTATCAACCTAAGCTTATTTTCTAATAATATTTAAAATATATTTTGTATATACATCTCACAGTAGCTTTACTATAAATTGTAAGGGAAAAAGTAGGAACCTACACGTATTCTTACATTATAAGGGGATTTGAATAATGTATTGCTCCAGGGCTAAGAATGATCATGTTCAAATGCTTTTGTTTCCTTCTTATGACAGAATTGAGTACTAGTCCTCGATTTACAACAGTTCATTTGGTAACCATTCAAAGTTACAATGGCCCTGAAAAAGTGACTTAAGACCATTTTTCACACTTATGACCATTGCAGCATCCCCATGGTCATGTGATTTACATTCGGATACTTGACAACTGACTCACATTTATGATGGTTGCAGTGTCCCGGGGATCATATGATCACCTTTTGCAACCTTCTGACAAGCAAAGTCAATGAGGAAGCCCGATTCACTTAACAGCTCTGTTACTAATTTAACAACTGCAGTGATTCACTTAACAATTGTGGCAAGAAAAGTCATAAAATGGGGGGGAAATTCACTTAACAAATTTCTCACTTAGCAACCTAAATTTTGGGCTCAATTGTGATCTTAAGTTGAGGACTACCTATAATCAGGATAGCATTAATTCCAAATTACATTCAAATTTTCCATTTCTTCATTAATTTCTAAAAACGGTTCTCGCGTCTTAAGGATTTTTAGAAATATGTTTTCAAAGACAATTGAAAATGGCTTCCTTTTCAAAGTTCTTCACTGCATTCTCCTTCTTAGTTTATTTTTGCCCTATAGGCAATCAGAAGTGTATGGCCAAGCTCACTTCAGATTAAGCTGTTGTTGGGGGGGGGGCGCTTCTCCCAAGCCTGCTGATATTCTCTTTTGTGAATGTCAGTTGTTGTTGTTGTTTTCTTTCTATAAAGCATCCCATCTAGCACTTGGGAAAGAGGCAAATAATAAAACCTGCATCATGACATAGCAATGCAATTTCTATCCATTACAGAATTGAGATGCAGATAGAGAATAGTGGAGCTTGTATTATAGTGTCATGGTACTCATTTTGACATTAATGGGGTTGTGCTCCAAAGGATCAGAAATAAAGATTTTTTGTACCAAATAATAGTTAAAACAGTAACTTATCATAGCATTGTTCATGTTCACCAATTGTACATTTTAACTATCATTTCAGTGATGTTGTGCGATTAGAGAGACCAGAACTAGAGGAACAAAGAACACAGCTCATTATCAGAATCAATGCTGATAAGAATCAACTGAAAGCAATTGAAGATAAAATTCTAAAAATGCTTTTTACATCAGAAGGGAATATTCTGGACAATGAAGAACTCATCAATACACTTCAAGAATCAAAGGCAGGAGGCATTTTATGTCTGTCTGTCTGTCTGTCTGTCTGTGTCTTTTATTGATTTATACAGTATGTCTAGCTACCTACTAACATACATACCTATCATCAAATTTAATCATGCTTATAATCAAGGAAATATATTAAGCTTGTAGTTTTCAATGATTATATTCTAGATGAGGTTACATTTAAATAATTGGGATAACTTATTTGACATTGTGCATATTACAAAGTGGAAATACTATCATTTTTCATTAAGAAATAGATTCTATTCTTGATTTTTTTTGCAAGCAATGGAATATGAAAAAAAGACATGTAAAAACCTCTTGTTTATGTCAAGATCACTAATCAGTTTACTAGGCCTTACATTACAGGGACATCATTAGTGTCAGTGTTCCAAATATCATCCCTGGTCAAATCAGACTCCAAGGCAAAGCATTCCTCAAAGTTCCAATTCATTACGAGAGACATGTTGGCACAAACTGGAGAAACCCAAATCTGAGGATTTGCAGGTTTCCACCCATTAGTTGAAAGTTCAAGATCCTGCCCTCTCACCCACAAGTCCATCACATGGTCCTATCTCTCTCTGCCATGCTGGCAGGTTTGCCCACCTCGTTCCGGGCTGGTGCGAAGACAAAGGCTTACTAGAAAGAATGTTAATATGGCTACATATTTCCAACTCCGTACTATCCCCCCTCCCATTTTCCCACAACAGAAAAATGCATAACAGAATAACAGAAAGTGTGGCAAGCCAAAATCCAACAGACATAAATGCAGGCCTGATAATTAGATTTACAACACTTAGAAACATCAATTGCCAGCAACTACTTCAGTTCATAGTCCTAACATAAAGAATCCTCTTCATATTTCAAGCCAATTTAGAGCAATTAATCCACCTTAGAAACACAGTCTCCAATTATATCCTACTAATCCTAATATGAGAAATTTACATACTGTAACTGAGTACGGTTTCAACCCATTGAACACCTAAAAGGGATGTACAAAAATGAAATATTCTTGTTGTTATTATCAATGTCTTCCCATGGTATGGTACAGCAGGTTTCTTTTGTGAAAATATTTTCCATGTTTAAAATGAGTCAGTATTATAATGATTAGAAATAACATTAGGGCCAAGAACACTCAAGTTTAAGATTATCCTCAGCCATGGGTGACTTTGGGCCTGTTACTCTCAAACCTATTATTTAGGGACTTTGTGGAATAAAATTGGAGGAGGCCATTTAATGTAAGCTGCTTTGAGAGATTGGGGGAGGATATAAGCCCTTAAATAAAATTTAAATTTGTGCTTTTAGATTACCTCTGGTGCCATTAAAATAAGGCTTGTGGAAGCAGAAACTACAGAAGAAAAGATAAACGCTGCTCGTGAAAAATATCGCCCTGTTGCTACTCGAGGATCAGTTATGTATTTTGTAATTGCAAGTCTTTCTGATATTGATCCAATGTATCAGTTTTCTTTAAAATATTTCAAACAGGTTGGTAACTTTTCTTTCAACTATTTTTTTTTCATAAAAAAACAGACATAACAAAGACAATTTCCTCCATGTCATTGGCTTTGAAACTCAGTTTAACTGCTAAAATGATTTGCAATATGACTTGCTTTATTGCTGATTGAGGTAACTACAGATAAAGCTGGTTGCCTCATTTGTTAGATCCTGGTGTTTTTATAAGATAATTTGTCAGAAGAACTGTATAGCATACCATTAGGTGCTGTCCCAAAGAAGAGATAGTCAACGTTTTCTCCAAAGCACCTGAAGGCAGAAAAAGCAGCAATGGATAGAAACTAATCAAGGAGAGAACCAATCTAGAAATAAGGAGAATTTTCCTGAGAGAAAAATTATTTTTCAGAGTATAAGATGCACCGGAATATAAGACACATCTTAGTTTTTGGGGAGGAAAAAAAATCTGCCTACCACGTATTCATCTGGCTAGCATCCTTAGACTGATCACCTTCAGCACATTATTTTATCCCCTGGTTAGGACTGAAAAAAAGCTTCTAAAGCACAGCTGATAGAGAGAAGCAATGAAAAAAGCCTGCAAAGTCCGGAAGATCATTAGCACCTGGTTAGATCTGGAAAAAAAGGTTCTTTGGAGGGAATAGCAATGGGAAAAAAAGCTTGCAATGACTTAGGGCTGAAAAAAAATATTTGAAAAAGCTACATTTGGAGTATAAGATGCACCCAAATTATCAGCCTCTTTTAGGGGTTGGGATTGTGTCTTATACTCTGAAAAATACAGTATTTATTATTTTAATTTTTGTTGCTCACCAGTCACTTTCTCATGATATGGGTAGCTTTATTAGTTAGATAAAATATCATATCACATTAAATCGCCTCACGTCATATATCAATGTACATAACATAACACACAACGTAACAATAATAATGATGTGTTACAAATATGGCTGGTTTTTAGAAGCTGTGCAGATGTTTGATGGGAAAGCACTATTATTTACATGGCATGGCCTTAGGTTTATAAGCAAACTTTGACTTGAATTTAAATGTAATAGGCCAGAGTACTGTTCAGGATGATAGTCTTACACTCTTTATAACTATCCTAGGCAATAATCTAATTTCAGTTTCCAAGATGACATGGTGAAGGGCTCTTGAATGGTAGTTTGCATAGAGTACATTTACAATAGTCCAAACAACATATTTGCAATCATAGCACATTTCAACATGGCAAGTTTTGGTGTAGGAATAGCTGATTATATTTGTTATATGCATACAATTCAGACACCCAAAACCCCTGGATATTCAGATTCAGGCCTAAATCCATTAATAGATCCAAATTAAAATCTTCAACACCTTTAGCAAATATATCTTGAATATCCAGTTCCTCATCTACTTTTAAACTTATATATTTTCTGAATTAAGCTTCATTTTGTTTTCCCCTACTTGTTCTATAAATGACATTAGATGTTGATTTAGAAGTTATAAACTGTCAGAGAAATTTATGAGTAAATTAGAAACATGCCATAAAAAGCAGAGAACAGTAATAAAAAGAACACATAAACTTAGATGGAACCAGTAGCAAAAGAAAACACAGGAAAGACCTAAGAATTTGAGAAGAGTAGGCTATGCAGTGCTTTGGATTCCAACAAAGAAAAATGGTTTGGAGGTGTTTGGGTTTACATGTCACACATATCTTTTTCTGAGATTGTACTTGAGTCCAAGAAAAGAAACAGCTCTCTTAAGATATTCATGACAGGTGCACATTTACAACCATGAATGTACCACATAACATTTTAAATTGGATTGCTATGTGATCCTAGAAAATCTTCCTTAATATATCTAGGATTGAACAGCCAAATGTCTACAGTTTCAGGTGGCATCAGAAACGTTGGATATCATCATTAAAAATGTTGTAAAACTGACTTTGGTAACCACAAATTCTGATGTTGTTGTTGTTTTTCCCATGGAGAGAGCATTCAGTTGATTGCTTCAGTTCTGTGTAGGTAGATCTAAAAAAACAACAACAACCCACGAAGGATATACTGTCACTTTGAATTATGCTTGGAAGTAAACTGGATGGAAGTGTAGCTACATTACCATTACACAGTTGCATCATGCTGCTATAGTTCACTTCAAAGCCATATAGATTTGGATTAAATGAAGTGTACAGACTGATTTTTAAGATAGGCTCATGGAAGAAACCAACAAAAATCCTTCTAGAGAATAAATAAATAGAATAAAAATTAAGGCCATCAGGGTATTGGGTATTTTGTAGAAGCTTTTCTTGAGATAAAGCCATTAGACAGGCATATCTTCAAATAATGGCAGTGTTTATGTACCTCATCCTGATTTTGGTCTGTTAAAATTGATGTTTGTTACCTCAGTGACTTCAGAAATCAAATCCTTCCAGTGACAGTTGCTTTATCTGAGAGAGCTAGATAGATAGACAGACAGACAGACAGAAAAAAGAAAGAAAGAGAAAGAAAGAAAGAAAGAAAGAAAGAAAGAAAGAAAGAAAGAAAGAAAGAATTCTTTATTGGCCAAGTGTGATTGGACACACAAGGAATTTGTCTTTGGTGCATGTGCTCTCAGTGTACATA
>JANHFT010005657.1:46228-84822 GCA_032467955.1 Pseudoxenodon macrops
AATGTTCAGTTGACTGAGTTTCATGTTTAATGAATAAAAGAAATAATAATAATAATAAACCAAGAGAGTCCAGCTACTTTTGGAAAAACATGACTTGGATGATTGAGACGCTCCATAGACATTTTGTATTGAAATAATTATTTCCAAAATGTATCAATTTCTAAAAATCTCATGTAATTTTCTTCTATATATATTTATTCTATGAAAAAAATTATATTGCATTTACACAAACATATCCATATGATAGAATGGGGAAATTATTAAACACATCAGCAGGAATGACATTCATTTTAATCAAACTATTATGATTTAACCATAAATCAAATTTAATTTCCCTCTTGGACACACCTACTGCTTTTTCCTAGTCATGGCTCCTTTTTAGGTCCCAGTAGGCTACTTAAGTATATGTGTGGTTCTCAGACCTAAGAATATTGTGCCTTTTGTGAGGGAATGAAACTGGAGTTTCTATCTGCATTTGGGAAATCTGTTGCAGCCAGGCAGAAATGCTTCTTACCCCCACTTCCTCAGGGATAGGTTCATCTCATCCCTTCTCCCAAAGGGCTGTGAATGTTTACAGCCACAGAATCTTGAGAGGAAATGAACTCATTCATATATTCATTCCCAACTTATTCACAAGTATTCCAATTTATTCACACACTTTATACAGAAGTATCCATGCTGGCACTCTAGTTATTTGACTAACTTTCTAAAATCCTGCTGACGTCCATAGGCAGCCTCACCCCACCTAGTGTGTGTGGGTATCTAGAAGAAGGATAAGGTGACAAGCAGAGGAGGAAGGAGGAAGCAATATCTCGAAACATACAACTCTTACAGACAAGCAAGAAGGTTCTCAATCAAATGTCAGGACTATAAACTATAGCAAGCAGCCTGTTGTGTTGTGATTCCTGCCTGCAGCTTAGTGCAAGGACTGGAACTCTGCAACAACCAGAAGAGGAGCACTGAGGCAGCACCTGATTCCAACAAGAGCAAGAACTTCTGGAAGGAGGCAGAGGTTGTATGTCTTTTTATTTGTCATAAAGACTAATCCTCAAAGACTTATTCATGTGCTACATCAACTTGTAAACACTAGGAGGTTGGAGTGAACACAGAACAACAGACTATTGTTAGGAAAGATGTGTGTGCTACAATAAAGCATTTTGTACAATCATCTTCTATGCTGTTGTACATCCAGTCCTGGGGGGGGAGGGGGAAGAACCTTCACTTTTCTGAAATAATTCAGTGAGGGTTCTCACAGAGTTTAAGGAGAGACAATGTTTTTAGGCTTGAGATATCAAGTCTCAGATTTTTTTTAAAAATCTAATAAATCTGGGGAAGTAAGCAGGATCTTACTTATAACATGGTACAGAGAAAAAGCCAACATTAAATGCCACTTCTCCCAGCCTAAGCCTTCATACAAGAATGCGAAGTCCTGGTTACAATAAACCTGGAAAAGATTATATTCACCCAGTATGCTAACAAACATTTACTGAACTTCAGGTGTTAGTAAAAACGCATTGACCATAAAGTAGCCCATTAGTTTATGTTCAACTAACCCATTTAGTTCATGAATAAATGTATACATATTGTCTGCTGTTTAATCCTAAACAACAACCTTTTCTAGCCTTGAACATCAGTCAATGGGTAAAAAGTCATTTAAACCATGTTTCTTAAGTAATTTGTGGCTCTGTTTGATACACCCCTTGTGTATCATGGTAAAGTTTTATCATATTTGATGAGATGAAACCAACAGGATCCACTCTTTTATTAATGCCAAAGAATTCATGTCCTGCTGTATTCATGTTCAACTTGTTATTTCATCAAGTTTACTATAATGTCAACTTTTCATGAAATGGAGACAGATGCATTTATAACATTGGTGGAAGATCAGAATCAATATGTTTCCTCCTAAAAAAGGAAGATCAGAAACAATGGGACAGTCTATTATCTAGTTTCTGCCAGGGAAGAAGGTTTGTTTCCAATATTAGCTTGCTAATGCATGCACTAGAAAATGGATGGTGATAATTGGATTGTAAATATCTTATTAGAAAATTGGTCACTATTCCTCCACAGCAAATCAGAGCAAAGTAAGCATTGAAGGTGCTTTTTTAAATATCAAACATAAGTAGAATTTGTGGGAGGAATCAAAAGCCTACCATGCGGCTTTGTAATAATTTTGCAAATGTTCCAAGTGATAATGTTTAAAATAGAATAAAGCTCTGTAAACATAACACAGGGCTTCTTAAATGTTTCCCATGCATGTATTATCTCCTTTTGCATGATGTGTTTGTGGAGATGTTCCTGTGTATACATGCATGAATGAGAAAAACAGAAATGTGCAATGTGCAATCCTCTGCAAGAGATCAGTTCTTATTTTTGGCAAGAAAGATCTACACATTTGCTGGCAGGAAAGCGAGAGACAATGTGGAGCAGTTGTGAAACTTTTCTCAAATACAAAGAGAAAAGAATGTGAGGAAAAACTACCAAATCCCCACTTTGGGGTCTGGTGTTACTCATCATTGATTTCTGCCGCCTCCCAAAATTATCACCAAGGTGTTTTTTTTCTATTTCCAATAGAATAAAACTTTTTCCTCCCTCCCTAGAACAGTCTTCTCTCTTTTTTAACATATTTTTTAATTTTATTCAAAAGATTAAAATACAAAAGAAAAAGAAAAAAAATTGAACAGAGACAAAATAGAACTAGACAAAGAAACAAAAAATGTGAACTAAAAAGGACATAAAAACACATATTATCGTTGCAATAGTTTTGTCAGTGTTCATCTAGGGGAGATAATATATATATATTTGTTTTTTGTCCCTTTTTAAAAAATAGTCTTTTCTATGCAAAGCACAAAGATTTTACATGAGAATATTTCTCCAGATCAATCTGTCCTCCAAAATGTTATTAAGAAAAGACTGTCTGGCCATATACAATTAATTAAAGCCAATCTCAAGTTTTATTCCTTTTTTTAAAAAACTACCCAAATCATATTTTACAAAGGATCATATTTTCAAGTGACAAGAATATAGAATTACTTGTTTAAGGCTGAAGCACCATAAAATGCAGCTACCGAGTGACAGGTATGAGACCCAACAGTGGCTATTAGTCATCCTTAATATCCTTAGTATCATTCATGGCTGGCAAACATTTTATGCACTGCTAAAAATTCACTCAGTGAAAGTTAATTCAGTTGGATTCAAATAAATATGCCATCTTGTGTAAAGTCAAAGGTGTCCAAACCTCTTGTTTTTTTCTCATGTCTCTTTAAATATATACATGGAAATTGTGTATCAGGTTTCTTTGAGACAAGAGTGGCAAATTTAAAATGAAATACTAAGATGAATGGAAGTAACAAATTGAGCAGCTGCTACCTGAATATATACAGTAGATATATTGCTTCTATAAAGTCTCTCTTATTTATTTAACCATTTAGACTAGGATTTTAAAATGTTTTGGGTTCACACATTTGAGAATCCAATGGCTGCCATGAAAACATTTTAGTGTGTACCCAAAGTGGTACAGGTTATCTCAAATATTTTTTTCTTGCTGCACGGGTGGATGGATAACTTAATCCTGTTCCATATAATAAATTGTGCATGATTTAAAATTTGCTTTGTCTTGCTTCTATATTGATTTACCTTCCTGAAAAGAAATTCACATAAACATCCAATTATAACTGTATATTTAAATAAGCTTTGAAATACATTTTTCTCAAATAAGGTTTAAAATCAATGTGCTTTTTGTTTATGAGCCAAGAACGGTCAGTCCTGATGGATCAGACCATGGAGGGAACCATACTTACATGTTCTTTCCCCAACAACTGGTGTTTAGAGGCAAACTGCTTCAAATCCAGAGGTAACATTGAGTCTTTATGACCAAGTCAATTGACTGACCCATCCTGTGAATCTCCTTCCAAAGCTGTCAAAGTCAATGGCGATCACTACCTTGTAGTAATTAATTTCAAGGTTAATTACAAGTAGTCCTTGACGTATGACTAAACTGAACCCAAAATTTGTGTTGCTAAGCAAGACAGTTGTTAAGTGAGTTTTGCTCCATTTTACAACCTTTCTTGCCACTGTTGCTAAGTGAATGACTGCAGTTGTTAAGCTAATAACACGGTTGATAAGTGAATCTGACTTCGTCGTTGACTTTGCTTGTCAGAAGGTTACAAAAGGTAAGCACATGACCACAGAACACTGCAACTGGCTGCCAGTTGCTAAGAATTCGAAATCTGATCATGTGCTGCAAGTATGAAAAATGGTCATACATCACTTGTTTCAGTGCCATTGTAACTTTGATTGGACATTAAATGAATGATCGTAAGTTGACAACTACCATATGAATAACAACTTCCTTTTTTCTATTCTAAGACTCCTTCCAATCAACTTCATTGGATGACCATTAATCCTGCCATTTTGAGAGAAAAATGTTTACCTATCCACTTTTCCATGCTGTGTATGAACTTATGCACCTCAATCATATCTTCCTTCAGTCGCCTTTTTTCCAAGCTAAATTCCTTGTTTTCAAAATGATTTTCGAATACTGATCATTTTTCTTGTCCTCTTATGTACTTGTGCCAGCTCTGTGACTGATGTGCCATCAAGTTGGTATCATTTTTTAGCATCCACGTCACATTTTCTATCAAGATCATAAGTAATTACTACAGAAATGAAGATACTATAAATTTGAATAAAATAGTTTTATGTTGTCCCTTTTTTATTATTTCCAGCATGGATTTTCTTTTTTCACAGTGATTTATGCTGAATTGACATCTTTACTGAGCTTATCATCTATGACCCCAAAATAATTTTTTTCTTGGATAGTTACAGGCAATTCATACCCTATAAGTCTGTGTATGGATATTTCCATGTTAGCTTACTTTGAAAATCCTAAAAGAAAATTATTTTGGTACACTTAGTTGTATGGTAAGATTTGTAGGTAAAACTACAAATGTCTGTGATTGAAAATAAGAGATCTTGCAATATTGTATCTCTTGCAAATCTAAAGATGCATTTTCTGCTCATGAATTTTTCTGTTTGTTTATTTTATTTAATTCTTCATTCATAGGGCACCATTCCTGTCAGAGGTCAATGCTGTACATCCTCTCCCCCAGTTTATCCCCACAACCATGTATCTCATGAAGCAGCTGGGCTGTGACAGACCCAACACTAGAGAGTTGCATGACCCCAGTCCAATAGAATAGAATAGAATAGAATTCTTTATTGGCCAAGTGTGATTGGACACACAAGGAATTTGTCTTTGGTGCATATGCTCTCAGTAAGAAACCATTAGAGAGCATTTCACCTCAGCAGCCATCGTCGGCGCCATCTTGGATCCAATCCTTAACTGTAATGGTAGCTGTGCTACTGTATCAAGTTGGTCGTTATTTTCTTGACAATTTAAAACCCTTAGAAGAAAAATCTCATTTTTATGTTGTTCAGGATCATATTCCTCTGCATTTTTCTACTTGCTCTTACCTTATATCCCATGTGTCCAAAGCTCAGGTGGTTTTGATTTAAGCCACTGAAGAAGAAATAAATTTCCATTGCAATGACACCTCTTTTTCCTGAGAATGCCCTGAGTCCTTGCACAGAACATTACACTCTGAAAGTTAGAAAGTTAGAATTGCTGGCTACTATGGCATGTTAATGACATTTTTTTCCCAGACACAATTCGAAACTATAGTTTACCATCATAGAAAAATCTGCAGAAGGCTGGAGGCTTTTATGCTTTCTCTCAACAGTTTATGAAGTTGTGAACAAAATACAAAGTGTTTACTACACCTGATTCTAGCAAAAACTTCAAGAAAATTCTCTTTGGAGTTTAGCTCCATACTTCTAGAAACCGACATCCTTGAGGTCATCCAGTCAAAGTTTATTAAGAGTTATCCTGACAGACCCAAAATACATTTAGAGATGGGCTTGGTCTCCATGAATGTAAAAGGTTTTTTTTTTAATCTTTTGCCTTCTTCCCATCTCTCTCAATCAATTGTTAGAGAGCACTAAGTAAACCTGATTTTAAAAAGTTATTGGCATGCTTCATTTCCTGGGAGTCTTGTTGGAGACCTTTTGCCCATTATGCTTTAAAAAAAAACTAGAAATACACTTTAACAAGATGTTTGTTTTAAATCAATACAAGTTTGATTCCTAATCTTACAGTACACAGAGTCTTTTCAAATGGGAATGTCCCAGCCTCTTATCTCTGATCTATCAGAGTCCTGAAAGTTCACCAGGCCCAGCTGGATGCATTATCTTCTGCCATCTTGATGGAGGACTTCAAAAATACTCTCCTATGTATATGTCCTTCAGAGGACAGTCAAGTCCTTGGGATACAACCTCTTTTATTGCTCTCTAATCCAGAAAACTCTGGATTACTTTTTATACCCTCCCCTAAAGAAAATAGCTTGACTTCTATCAATTCTCCTCTCTGACCAATGTACAAATATATCTGTACCTCTATATGTACATCCACCTCTCCTTAGTTCTATACATTATTTCCTTTTTAAGCCTTACCTATTCTAATCTTTGCCTGTTTTACTTGTATCAGATTACTGGCTTTATGACCATAACAAAGATTTGATTTGATTAAATCTGGAAATGTTTACTTACTTCTCATTGCCTTCATATTCAGAGCTTTGCCTATTAGAAACACATGACCATAAATCACCATTACAACCAGAGTTTTGATCAAGCTGATCACAGTTTACATTAGCCCATGTTTTTCACACTGCAATATAACAAGACAACTTGATTGAAGTAAAATGGAGTTTTACTGAGAGAACTTGCATTCTCTCACTATGCTTTTACAAGATTGAGAAAAAATATAAAATTTTAATCCATGGTAACTGCATCTTTTGCACTTAGCATGAAACATTGGTTTAATGCAGAAGCAACTTTGTATCCATCAGATGATTTAAGCTACAACTCCCACAGTACCTTGCCGCTGCCTGTGCTAACTCTGCACTCATAGGAATTTAAATTCATAAACTTGCTTCAAATTTATGTGTGAAAAGGTCCAATCTCTATAACTTAAACAATTATTGATAAAAAGCTCTCGTGGAGACCAGGTTCAGTACCATCATAAGATTTAAAAGGTTTTCATCATCAGCTGTTTTTACACCATCAAATTGATTTAGTTCAAAGGCAGGAATGCATTCCTTGCTAGATGGGGGAAAAAACCCATAGCAGCCTTCTGCAATTTGATCACTTCAAGGTATCTGGAATGTCCAGATTGGGGAACTATACCTACAGAAGAAATATACACACCTGTTTCTTATGCTAAAGGTTTAGAGTAAAATAGAGCTGGTGGACAGTTGATGAGAAGGAGACAGTTACTTTGATTCTCATTGCTCCCTCCTCTCTGCCAAGCATCTAACCAGCCATACTGTTAGCTTTGTGGTAACATGCATTCACGGACTTCCTTCCTAATTCTTATACTGGATCCCTGAATTAAAACAGGAAACTGTATGTGATAGAATGAAATATGATACACACTGTATTCTTTTACATGTTTCTTTCAGATCTCTAAAGTGGTACATTATAGAATAAGAAACCCCCAAAACTTTAAAAAAAAATCCTTAAGATTTAACATTAATTATTTGGATATTAGGAGAAGTTGTTATTCTGCATTGGCTCCAAGTGTTTCTTGGATATTGCACCATGTCACTCCTGCCTTGGTCACTTCCCATTTGGATTATTACGACATTGTCTACATGAAGCTGCCCATGAAGTCCACCGGCAAGCTACAAGTTATCCAGAAAGCTGTGGTATGCACTGTGTCTGGTGTCCCTTTACCCATGTAATAATACCTCTTTTGTGCAAGTTGCACTGGCTCCCTCCAGGCACAATTCTAGGTCCTGGTTTCTACCTTCAAAGCATTGGTGAAATTCAACAGGTTCTGACAGGTTCTGGAGAAATGGTAGGACTTTTGGGGGGAAAAAACACCTTTTGAGACATTGATGAGGGACTGTATATATGGAAGCTTACTTTGGTGCCAGGTCTTTAAGGTTTATGGTTTTAATAGATATATGTATTTATGTTGTTTTATTATTGGTGTTGCTTTAATTGATGATTGGGCAGTGTCGACAATTTGAATATAAATTTGGTGGTTATATAATTGTTTTAAATAAATAAATAAATAAAACATTGCATCTCAGGAAGGATATTGACAAAATTAAGCATCTCCAGTGGATAGCAACCAAAATGATAAGTCTGGAAGGAAATATATAGAGGTACTTCTCGCTTACAGGTACTCCTTTAGTGACCATTCAAGGTTATGACAGATGGGGAAAAGAATCAGGTTTGTGACCAATCCTTGTATTTATTGCCATCACAGTGTCCCATGGTCATATGATCAGTGTTTGGGCACTTTGCAACAAACACACATTTACAAGTGTCACAGCCTCCTGTAGTCTTGTGATCACCTTCTGTGAGCTTCACAACTGGCTCACTACAAACCGAATTAATAGAGGATGCACATCTGTAATCACAAGTCACAGTCACATGTCTTGCTTAATGACATTGATTCACTTAACAACAGAAATTGAAGTGACATAAGCCCAACACAGACACATGAATTTTCATTTAGCAGCCATAGTGCTTAGAGATGGAGTTGCCAGTTCCAACCCTGGACAGTGAATGAGGATTACCCATATGAGGATGTGATCACTCTTTTCAACTGTCTGAAGGATTCTCAACTAGGAGATGGAATTGTCCATTTTGGATAACTGTATTAGATTTTTTTACATTAAAAAGATTCTAAAATCATAACAGGAAATAATAATTAAGAGAAACAAAAAAGAGAGAGAACAAAGCCAAAAGTACAGAAAGAAAAATCTGTAAACTGCCAAAGTTCACTCTGAGAATGAGATGGGAGTACCGAAATTTGATAAATAAATGTATAAATACATAAAATATAAATAAATTAGTCTTTTTTTCTTTTACAACAGTTATAAGTATAAATTTAAACTAACTTCTTATCCTGGGGTTATGACATTATTTTCATTTTTTTAATTACTATTTTTTTATAGTCATCAAACTCATAAATCATAATTCATTTTTTTCTATCTCGCACAAAAAGTCCAAAAGGGAGTTCCAAACAACATTAAAATAAAACAATGTCTTTTCTCTAAAACTGCCCATTTCGCCATCTGAGCAAGTTCCAGAAGTAGAACTGTTCAAAACTATTCCAAAACACAGGAGCAGAAACAATGGGCTTAAATTACACGGGGTTGTTTTTTTTTTGTCCTGATGTTCAATTGGACAAAAACAAAAAAAGTCCTAATTGGGAAGCCTGAGCAGTTGATTGCTGCAGTGGACAGAGGATTGGAGTAAATGGTTTCTAAAATCCCTTCCAACCCTGTGTGTTATTATTCTCCAGTTCTTGAAAATGTGCTGAAGACTTATTAGAATGCATCTCTACCCCCCAAAAGAATTGACAGTTGCTAAAAATAGGGCTTTTGTATTTTCCCCCCTTAAAAGATGAGAGTACAAAGCATGCTGTGGAAATGCAAAAATGGCTGATGGGGTCATCAGTATCTTTAATGCCCTAGTTACCGTAATTTTTGCACTATAAGAGACATTGGACAATAAGACGCACATTAGCTTTAGAGCAGGAAAACAAGAAAAAAAACTGCCACTGCCTCCTAGCATCCATCCAGTATTCATCTGGCTAGCGTCCTTGCAGCAAACAGCCTGGTCAGCTTCAGCATGTTATCACAGCCCCAGCACATGGCTTGTCAGGGCTCCACTCCATTGAGCCCACCACTGGTCAACTGAGCTGAGCTGCTGCCACTGCCAGGGAATGCTAGAGCCTTCACTGCTGAGCAGCTGATTGGTGGTTGGATCAGCCTCCTGGAATACCACAGATCAGCAGTTCTAGGTGGCGGGGATCGCTGCAGGTGCCGATCACCACCATTCACCGTCGCCGTTGCTGCCGTTCATTATTTGGCGGTGGCAGGTGGTGGCAATTGGCAGAGACAGCAACCAGTGGTGGCGATCCCTGCCGCCTAGAACAATCAGCTGATTGGTGGATGGATTGGCCTCCCGGAATACCGCCGATCAGCTGCTCGGCTGCTTGCCAGCGTTTCCCGGCAGCAGCAAACAGTGGCAGCACCAACTCCCCCCCCCACTGTAATATTCACTCTATAAGATGCATAGACATTTCCACCCAGTTTTGTTTGGAGGGGGAGTGCATCATAGTGTGCAAAATACATTATATCCTTCCAGGATGGTGTCGTCATAGCAGTTCTTATTTGCAAGGGTCTCTTGTGCAGATCTTGAACTATATGCTTGGAAATAACAGATAGGGTAAAAGACCACTTAGACTGAGAAGTATAGAACATTTAAAAAAACAGATGAAAGGTAGCTACATTGGCTTCATTCTTTTTTTACCCAAACCAAGGTGAGGATTTTGACCTATCCAGTCCTAGGCGACTTGCCTCTTCTCATTGCATAACTTGCTGTCCATCATACAGTAAATTGGTAAATGGGAAGCTCTTGCACAGATCTGAAGGCTGCTCTCTGACTTGGTTAAAAGAAGCTACTGTGATATTTTTTTTCTTATTTTCCATATTAGCACTTTAAATGACATACAACTTTGATGGGCCTGGTGGGGAAAACGTGATTTGTAAATATAATACACATTCAAATGAATAGATTAGGAGGAGATGGAGGAAAGAGAAGGCGAGGGGTTCTAGCATGCAGAATGTCTATTAAATCTGAATGAGATTTACATGAGAGTAAAAAGACAAAAAGGATTTTACCATGTGAAAATGCACATTTGTATGGACAGCTCTTGTCCACAGCATCCAAAATCTTCTAAAGTAATGTCTGGGAAATCAAGGATTTCTTATGCTATAATTACATAAAAATAACAATCATTGTTTTGCACTCCTTTCTGAATTAGATGACCATATTCCAACACCAGGCCTCTTGCATCTTTCAATATGGAGTAAGCATAGATCTATATCAACAAAGATCTGCATCAATAACCTCTGTTGGAATTGCAAAGAAAAACAGGGATGAAAAGAGATTCAGACTGAATTGCAAGCACAGAACTGTAGCATGAGAAACACACCATTGCAAAGCATGGCTGGCTACTAAAAACAAGAATATATTCAGTATCACACCCGTTAATGTGATTGATTAGACACCATCAAGGTCTTGTTGGAATAGTATGGAAGGGGTGTTCTCCTCTGGAATCTGAATGCAGAAAAATGTCAATAACTGTACTGCTTGACTGACTACAGAGTACTGTGGAATTTCATTACAATTTCTCACTCATTTGCTCCCCTCTTAGGTAGGAAAGTTGAAAATCTGTCTGCAGCTGGCTTTGTTGGTACTTAGAAAATCTCGTGATTCCAAGCAAAATGTTCCAATCAAACTTCAAAAATAAATTCATATGGTCTCTCTTTGTTACTTACAAAATAGAACAATAATAAGAGTGTGAACTGGCTAGGGGAGTGAAGAGTACACTGCCTGGTACACTTCTTGTTGTGATTTATCTCCTTTGTGGAAAATTAAGTAAGTCAAGATTTCAGACAGATACAGCTTTGGTTGTAATCAAAAGAGCTTTGTACATTTTTGGATATTTCAGATTCCCGAGTTATGAGATTAAATGTGTCAGGTAATCTCACTAGGTTTATAGTTTTACCCACTAATTTTACTGCCAACCTTCCACACAATTCACTTCTCTTCATCAGTATGTTCAAAAGCTTTTAGCTTCCTCACTGATTAACCATTATGTTCCACCTTTGGTTCTCACAAAAGGCAAATCCCTTACACATGGGCATTTGTGCCCTGATGATTAAGGACATCTCTACATCAAAGGCTCATTGCTGCAACAAATAGAAAACTTACTTCACAACAAAGGTCACCAATGCTACCGTATATATGGAAGAAATTAAATAAATAACACTTCCCTCTCTTATTTGTAAGAACCTGTAGGTCATTCAGAGAAACTAACTAATTTAGAAAAAATAAAAACTTCTCCATTTCAATTAAAATGCATAACTTGATTTCTATTTAACCAATTATGGATAATCCAACTTTGAAATTATTACAGAAATGATGAAAATATAATAATATAATATACATAGGAATCTGTAAAAAAATTTGTTTTACTATCAGAAAAGAGAGCTAAGCACTAACTGTGAAGACTTTGCAGAAATAAAATCTGTCTAAGAATACATGTTCATACTATATAGAATACAGGAAAAACTAGCAAAAAAAATATTGAAGTGCTGAATTTTCTTGTTTCAGGTGCCAGCAGCTAACAAGCAGTCAGGCTATTTTTCAAAACTCTCCACTCCATACCTTTATCATCAATCTAATTTCTAGCAGAGAAAGAAGGATTTTTTTTCTGTTCAAGATGGGGAAGATTTATGAACATGCAAAGCCATTGGTCTATCACTGTTTCCAAATTTTGGCTTCATCTCCATTCTCAAGAAAGCAATACATAGTATACATCCAGATTAATCACCATTATAACATGGCCTTTGGAAAAAGCCTTTATCTATCCCTAAGTATTTATACAATATTCTCTTTATCTCTCCCAGAAGAGCCTTTACTCCAGCCCAGTGTTTTTCAAACTTGGCAACTTTGATATGTGGACCGCAACTCCCAGAAGTTGGCTGGGGAATTCCAAGTGTTGAAATCCACACATCTTAAAGTTGGCAAGTTTGAAAAACACTATTCAAGCCAGAGTTAATGCCTGGCCATCAAGGGTTTTGGAAGGAAGCTATCACAATATTCCTTTCCAGGACCAGAGCTGATGATATTTGCAAAATCCAAAACAAAATAAAAACCTTCCTACTTTCCTCCCTGTCTTCATTCGTTTTGGTGAAAGAGAATTTGCTTCTGAAATTCCTTTCAATAAGAAGATAATGCTCAGATGTTCAAGGTGATCCTCTGGCATTGGTTGAATGTCGCTGTCTTCATTGTATAACCTCCTCTCCAGTCAGAAAGCAGCATCACAGCATCATGTTGCAAGCTATGTATGTATGCTGTATTGTGATGCAGGTAGAAAAAAGGCGGAGCCTGTGTCATAATGTTGCAAAAGTACTTTCATCAGTGTAGACCTTGGTTTCGCCCCCCCCTTTCCCCCCCCACTCAACCCTGGATGCCACTGTCTTCAGTGTACCGTAGCATCTTTGGTCTCTTAAATTACATGGAAGATCATTGATACTTATTTCTTTTGGCTTTTCTGAGAAGGAAGTGTAAGCAAGTAGATTGATCAAAAGATGTGTTACTGAAAAAATCAGTAGTAACTCCTGCATCCAATACCTTCACTTAAAAACACCAACAGAAACTAAATAAATAAATCCTAAAAGCCCTGAGACTTCCATAGAAAAACGGAATCCTATTTCACAGAGGAGAAAATTTGGAAAAGCTGCAAAGTAGATTTCAGCACCATATTAGGTGATGGATAGCTCCAAGCTACCTGTTTTGGTAATCTTAGTTAGAACACAGTTGAAGGAGACAGTATCCATTTATCATATGAGTAAGTGGACTGAAAAGGTAAGTGCAATGTATAACAATAGAAAACCCCTTTTATGCCTGAATAAATCATGCTTAATTTTTAAAAAAATACACCCGAACTGATCATTTGAATGTCAGCTGTACTGACTCACACACAAAATGGCACCAGCAACAGATTTAACATATTTAACAGTTTTAACAGGACCGGTTCTATGATATCACCAGCTGCTTCCAACCTACTCTATAGAACCGGGCCGAACCGGGAGGATTTCACCCCTGCTTTAACCTCTGTCCTACACCGTCTTGATCAATTCTTTGTGTTCTAACTGAAAGAAACCAAGTTGTATCTCTTTGGGCCTATGATAAAAATGTTCACCCATGTACAGGTAGTTCTTGACTTAAAACCAGTCGGTTAGCGACCATTAAAAGTTACAATGGACACCCCCAAAAGGTACTTATGACCAGAGGTGGGTTCCTACCAGTTCTGGTCCGTGGACGCCACCATCTTTTTTTGGTTTTTTTTTTTGGGAGGGGGAGGGTTGTTGTTTTTTGAATTTTTTCTGTTTTTTCTTCTTCTTTTGTGTATGCGCAGAAGCTGAGTTTCTGGCACTGCACATGCGTCACCATCTTGTTTTTAGCCTTTTTTGGGAGGGGGGGATTTATTGTAATTTGTTTGCACTGCGCCCATGCGGCACGGGAGGAAGCGAACTGGCGGCGAGGTAAGTTAGAACCCACCCCTGCTTATGACCCAATATCTCTGGGCTACCACCACCTATAATCACATGACTGCATTTTGGATGCTTGGCAACTGGCACACACATCTACATCATTGTAGCAACCCAGGACTACATGATTGCGATTTACCATATTTTTGCCAGAAACTGGCATCTACTTCCAGTTTCGGGGGGGTGGGACTGCTTAATGACTGCAAGACTCAGTTATAACTTAAGAACTACCTGTATTGTAGATGAAAATGTATGCTTTGTTGCTTTGGCACCTTTCAGAAATACATACAGTTTATGTTCATCACAGAAATGTAGGTCACATTCAGCACGAACAATTTAGAATTACTAGTTTTCAGATTGCTTCCCATGTTTAATTTTTATTTAATAGAATCTGCTGAAAAGTGAGGAATAGTAATTGGTGAGCAATGATCACAATAGTTTAAAATTCATTTTGTTTTGGGAACTGGCCTATTGACCAATTTTTCCTTCACCGCTAGAAAGCTTAGATTTTTGATGAATTCATTATTCCAAAAGGGAACATGAAGGAAGAAAGACCTTTGATTATCTTTTTTCTCTCTCAAAACTTTTATGAAAGGATTTGTATACCAGCTGAAGGAGAGAATTTAGGTATGGGAATGTGAAGCTTCTCCTAGAAACCTTCCTTTGGCTCTTGCAAATCTTACATTTTCCCAATTTTGAAAAGAAAAAAGCCCTGAAACATGGTCAGGATTCAGAGAAATTGTAACATTCCCCCTCTGCTCTGACATTGGAGTAGTCTCAGAGACCAGGGAATGAAATATAAGGCATCTTATTGTTTCTGGTTTCACTAGCTTTGAAATGTCTTGTTTTATCTAAAATATTAGTTTATACATACATATTTTTAAATATTCTATATTTTTCAGGTGCCACTGTCCATGAAAGCTTTCGACTCTATTTGAGTTCCATGCCATGTACTACTTTCCCTGTTACTGTCCTTCAGAATTCTGTGAAGGTAGGGCTGGTTTAAAAAAAAATTAAAATGGAAAATACAGTTGCAGAGTAAATTATTTTCAGCATACAGAACAAATTGAATTCACTGCAGTTGCAATTATGTTTCTGAAATTGCTTCCTCTTAGAAAATGAGCAGCATAAAAAAATGAGCATTAAAAAAACAGCCTAAACACCCTAACTGTTAGAACTTCCTTTGTTCCATCTAATTGTTTTTAGGTAACAAAATAACATCAAAATCCAAAACAGATTCTGTAGGAATTTATAACCTAAATGATGATGGAACACCACAGTGAGTGGAAGAGAGGACCTAAAGGGGCATGATGAAGTGAAAGAATTTATATAAATGCAATTACATTATTTAATTTATATTAAATTTTTATTTCAGTTAGTAAAAACCAGGGAAGTTTTATTTTAAAAAAAAGATTATGTTCTGCAATATTCAAAACAGATATGCATCAGAAAGAGGCACAAAGCAGCCACTGGGAACATTATCTTTTTTGTTTTAATTTTTTCCTTTACCCATTTTTCCCTTGATAGCTGTTTCTCTGACTTGGATTCTCAAATTGATTAGTGTCCATCAAGTTAAAATCCAGTCAACGAAAGAGCTGCTGCTCAAATCCATTAAAAATAGTCCCAGGATTTCTGTATAATGGATTGCTTTTGCACATGCAATGGTTGTTTTATTATGTTTTACATAAAAGATCATTTCCATGAAATGTTTAGATGTTTAGACTCATCCAAGGCTGCAGTGCATCGAATCTGATGATAAAAAAAATTAAGTTGTGATGGAAATAATTCATGCCCTCTTCATATTCAATAACAGCATTGTTGTTTACCATACTGTAAAGGTGCCATAAGTTTAATTATGAACTGCTTTATGAAGTGCCATTATCTAAAAATGATGAAGATTGCTCCTGATGCCACTGTTACCTGTCCTGAGGGCAAAACCTACAAATGAATGAAGTTTTATCTGCACGGTCCAAAAAGATTTCTTAGCAATGTCATATAATACATGATGCCTTAACAGAATACAACCCTCGGTCTTGGGTTGGTATTGATAGATGACAGCTCTAGCTGTAGTATGGCCTAATCATTGCATAGCACAGTGATATATGGATGAACAGACATGGCATGTATAATGTTATCGAAAACCTGGTTAGAGGTGTAAAAAAGATATAATTCTGTTTTGGGTTTGGGATCTATCAGCAGCCTAGACAGCAAAATCAGAGGAAATGGCGTGTGTGTGTGATCCTACAGGAGACCATGTCAATGACGAATTGTGCACCTTCTCATGGTGCCTGAATGTATAATCTTTCTTTGAGACTATACCGTAAAAGCAAGCTAGAGCTTTCATTAGTGTGTGATCCAGCCTGCTGGCCATCCTACATGTCATTGCCAGAAAGGTGGTGCCAGGCTGGTTCCTTGTAGTGCTGTGGACTTGAACTTTTGTTCCCATTGAAACAAAAGGTATGCAATCTAAAAATGGAGCACAGTGCTCTACTGTCTGTTCACTGTCAGGTGAGGCTGCACATTACTGCCATCAACAAACTCTGCAAAGGCAGTAGACAAATTAAGATGCCCTGCCCTTGGCAGCTGATAGATCTGAATGCTTTCCTAGCACCATGTATCAGTGCCTAGCACCTGGTATCTTATTGGAATGGGGAGACAGGCAGTGTACGTAACATGATTGCTTTTGAGCGTCCTCACTTTGGATACAGATCCCTGAGTACTTTTTAGTTTCTTACAAAGAAATCCCAGAAAATCAAGGAAGTAAAGAGATGCCTACAGGGCGAGGGGAAAATGGGATTGCCTCTTAATTCATCAACCAGTTCCAGTGTGATGTTCCCCCATTGGGGTCCCAAATCATCTGGCAGAGGCAAGTTTTTAGGCTCTTGTGGAAGGTCAGAAGAGGGAGCCAATCTCACCTTAGGAGGTAAGATGTTTCTAAGTGTAGGAGCCACCGTAGAGAAGGCCCTTCTCATGGACCTTGCTAGCCAGAATTGCTTGACTGCAGCATGCCTCTGCCAGTGCAGGTGGGGTGGGTCAGTCCCAGTGGGGTGATACTGTTTCTTGAGTAATTCCATAGGTGCAGACTTAGTCAATGACTGTAATACACTTTGGTATGCCATAACAAGTAAATACTTTCACACTTAGTCTTAAAAACAAGCCGATATTTTAAAAAATCCTGCTTTGGCAATCAGTCATTTGAAATACAGGTCACATGTTCTTCTGCCTGTTCCATAAACAAAGTCAAAATGCTGATATTTATTCCCCATTCATCAGAAACAAAGCTATTTGTGGTTTATTTTATCTCTGCCAGAGATGGCCAATCTTTTTTGACCTGAGGAACCATAACTGAATCCTCACAGTCTGGGGAGGCATCAGCAGATCTTCTGAGGATGAAAAGTTTTGAGGATTTTAAAAGACTGAGAATGTGAGCACTTCATTTCCCAGAAGTGTTAACTTCTCATTACCATTCATATTCCACTGTTCAGTACAGCGGTAGCACCTCTGAATTTTTGAATACATTATCCGATTCTTTTCTAGATCACATATTATTCCAGATCACCTCCTCAGAAGGGAAGAAATGTTTCTTTTCCTCTTCATTGGCCACAATGAATATCGGTGCAAATAATCATTTAGCCTTCTCCAAAAAATAAGGAAAATCTCTGCCCTGAAAATGATTGCAACTTCCATTAAAACTTCCACTTCCACTGATTTTAGTAATTGTATCTGTTTAAAATGCTTTCTACCCACAAAACAGACTTATATCAGACAAGTATCTCAAATGGTACAGGTAGTCCTCAACTTAAAACAGCTCATTTAGTAACCATTCAAAGTTACAACAGCATTGAAAAATGTGACTTATGACTATATGACATTTGCAGTATCCCCATGATCAGATGCTTGGCAACTGGTTCCTATTTATGACCGTTGCTGTGTCCCAAAGTCATGTGATCCCCTTTTGCAACCTTCTGACAAGCAAAGTCAACTGGGGAAGCCAGATTCACTTAACAACTGGATTACTAACTTACCAATTGCAATGATTCACTTTATAACCGTGACAAGAAAAGTCATAAAATGGGGCAAAACTCATTTAACAAATATTTCACTGAAGAACAGAAATTTTGAGCTCAATTGTGGTCATAAGTCGAGAATTACCTGTATTTGAAAACAATAAAAAACAACTTTATTGTATGAGTTCTAACTACAATTGCTCCATATTTATCATTTATGTCAGCAGATTCATTTTTTCTCCTGCCTTACATATCCTTACTTTCTGAAGGTAACTTTTTATTTCTATATGCAACTTTGGATAAGTAATCTCATATATTAACTTGGTTAAAAGCTAAGAGTTTTCCTCTGACTAGAAAAGGCCGTTTGCATACAGATAGCTACTAATTCATGCATTAACTTGACAACACAGTGCACAACTGGAAAACCTAGTCCTGTAGCTGTGCAAATGAATAAATGCAATGAGGCATGATGTGTGTGAATTACCGCTGCTTCATAGCTATTTCATATTACATAATTTTATAGAAGCATCATAGGAATACGATCTGGAAGTTGTTAACAGATATATTTAAAAATAAATTTGATACATGTGTGTACATATATTTTTCCATTCAGGTAACAAATGAACCCCCTAAAGGTCTACGGGCAAACATCAGAAGAGCCTTTACAGAAATGACACCCACGTTTTTTGAGGAAAATATCTTGGGTAAAATCTGGAGAAAAATCATTTTTGGTATTTGCTTTTTTCATGCAATTATTCAGGTATCTCCTATTCTAAGAATATATTAAGTAATAATTAATAGTGATCATCCGTGTATGTTGTAGTGATGAGATTTTTTAATAGACATATTAATATCAATGATGTATAAAACGTACGATTCTACTCCTGGAGCATTCTTCAAAATATTCCTTTTATTCTTTCTGAAAACACATTGAATCAGTCAGTCTGGAAGTCAGTTGACTGTTTCTTGAAATAAATCTTCAAGGACTGTAAGTTATTTGTGGTTTCTGGACACAGTCCTAACCTCTCCAGTTCTGGACTATTAAACCCCACAAACAGATAAATCACCTTCAGAATGGCCAGATTGTTTTAGATTCATCACTCCATTCTGAGGAATGGGTCACACAGGTAATTAACACTCGTATATTAGCTCAGAACAGCAGTGTTCATGAAGACTACTCTATTCATTTTATCATTTACATCAAAAATTTATCCATAATCTTTCTGCAAAACTCAGAAGTTCTGGTAGCATTCCTATGAGTTGTAGCCTTTGTGTCGCATGCAGCCTTCATCATAATTTAAAAAAACAACCTGCAAACGATCAGTTCAGATCACTGGTGAAAGCAAACTGCACTTCTGCTGCAGCATACAGCTTGGAAAAGAGAGGAAATAGTATCAAGTGCTTTCTTTTATTGAAGTACAAATTGTTTTTATATGATATCAGAAACAGCAGAAGCAAAAGCCTTAAAGGCATTGGTGGGCAGACTCTCAAAATTGAGTTTGCTTCCCAACATCTTCCTTATATCTTAATGTTTCTGTAGTTGTGGTAACAATCTTTTTTCCTTGGGAAAGTGGCTTTGAGGCAAAGGTAATTTGCTTGCCTTGACTAATGCCTTCTTATTTACTTCATAAGATTATCACCATATCAAACTTCCAGTAAAAGCTTAGTCAACCTAAAAATGTTTTCAGTTAAAAAAAAATTAAGATATCAAGTATCTATTGGACTGGAAGATTTGCATTCCCGTTGTTTCATTCAGAAACATTTCAATTTAATTTCATCCAATCCAATTTATTGCTGTAAACGAAAGGAAATATATTCTGTAAATATTTATGTAACAATTTGTTCATCTCAGTTTAAATTTCTTCTCCGTTCCATTTTGCTTCAAATTCTCTTAGCTGTTTGTGACAAAGCTAAGCATGAAGAATGTTGGAAAACACCAAAAGGAGAATTCAAGTTTCTCATAGTAATTTGAGTCATCTCCCTACCTTACATATTGTTTTCCCATTCTGCTCCATTCAGTCTTGCCAAGCATTATTAATTTATGTAGTTCACTATTTGCTCACGAATCATGCATAATTATTTGAGTTTCTCCTTACTGATCAGTAGAGTATATGTCCGGGACTAATTTCTAACATTCAGCTTTCACCTTCATGTTTCCACAAAAAGACTCATTTTTAACCATTCTAACTTTAAGTGTTTCTAATTTGTCATTTCATTTCTCCATAGATTAATCAGCACATGATCTTACATGCTCTTGTGCTCAAGAACATCAGTCTATCTACTGGTTTCTTTTCTTTACTATGGACTGTTACATTCTTGTTTTTGACATTAATAATTGAATATTTAACAAAGATTTTTCATTTCACATTTTCAATTTCATAATGAACTTTTTCAAATTCTGTTTTTTAATTTTATTTCATCTAATAATTCTTAGTTGTTTGAAGACCATATTTGATTCCAAGTGTCATCCCTTCTAATCCTGTCATTCATTGAATACATTTTTTGAATTAGTTAAACATATCAGGAATAAAATGCATCCTTGAGCTCATTTTCTTCTCTTTTCTGAACTGGTGTTTCTTCAAAATCAATTCCTACAGAAGCTTCTTGTTCATTGTAAACATTCTTTAAAAATAATTAGCTTCATTGCTTAGTGTGGAATGTGCCTGATTATTTGGCATTTTTGTGTCCCTGTTTAGTTCTCTAGATTTTGTAAGATTTTAAGCAACCCTGTTTATGTGAGGAGTGCTTCAGTAATTTGCTTATTGAATTAATTATTGTGTCTATTTCCAATCTCTATGTGATATTTTTGTTTCATTTTAGTTGGTGTAAAGCTCTTAATTTTAAGTGTTTCTTCTAAAGCTTTAAATAGTTCAATTCTGTGCCTTGTACTTTTCTATTTGACAGCTAGTCTATTGTCTAATGTATCTCACTCTCTAGTGGAATCAGTCCTTGAATATATGTCATCTCTATAAATGTTTCTGTCATTCTATAATCCCATTTGTAAAGGGTTTTAGAATAGTCTTTCCATCTTCCTTTAACCTCATTTGTCTCTGTTAGACCTCTTCTATGATTGAGTAGAATGATGATCCTCCTTTGCTGTAAATTTTCTGGTGCTACCTCTCATTTTAAAAAATCTCTCATTTTTCTTGTTATTTTCAAAACATTGTTGACATTCTTGATTGAGATATCTTTTTTGTCCTTACATGTTTAACACTGAAAATATGTGTTCAGACATCACACTTCTTTCTTGTTGCCCAGGCTTTCATCCTCTGACTTTTTTTGTCAAACACAATAGCTCATCCTCAAAGCCACTTGGATCATTTCCTCTTTGAAAGTTGAAGAATGATCTTTTCTGCTTTAGTTTTCAGTCTTTCTTCTTTATTTGAATTGCTCCTCGAGTTGTCCTATACCTACGTTAAGCATGCTGAATTTGTTCCTTACGTTGAACTTGAATTCTGACCGTCTGTAGTGTTGATTGAACATTGCTGCCATGTTACTTTCTTTGATTTTGCTAAGTGAAATTCATATTTATTTGACATCAATATTTAATAGACTTAATAGTTCCACAATTTGCATCTGGAAGTAGTCTTGCAGACTGGCTTATTCCTTCTTCATCTATTTCCTATGATGTAGTCAAATTGATTCTGATGTCCTGCATATCAGTGTTTTCAACAGGGCACTAATCTTTTACCCTGAAACAATTAAGCTTCTGGCATCAAAACTCACTGCATAAGAGATGCAGTATAATCCTTAGAAAGAAAATTGTAATGTATTCCTTTCTCCAAGTGGTACACTAGAAAACTACATGCATCTACTGTATGTAGAAGAAGGGTTATAAATATAAAAAAACATCTAATTGCAGCCATCTTTAACAGCTTTTGTATTTTTATGAAAATTGTTCAAAAATGTTTTTCCACGATTTCTGGAACCAGGGTGACAGTGTAGCCAGGTTTTCATCTGCTGCTTTTACTCAAGGTGTTGAAAATAGAATGTCAGAAAAAACCTTGATTTGTTTTCTAATCAGTGTGTGTAGAGATGTATTATACAATTCTCCCTAGTTTCTTAATCACTGCCATTCAGTTTGTAGCCTCTGGTTCCCTGATGCTCCTCCGGTAATAGAGATCTCAAGAGAAAACTAGGTACAGCTAGAAAAAGCAACTAAAGAGGAAATAGCTCTTTCATCTCATTCTTCAGAAAAGCAGGAGCTATTTTGTCAGTTTTCTAGGACAAACATATCTTCTATTGATTCATGATCAAAATCTGATATTATCACTAAAGAAAATAAGCCACAAGAACCCATGTAATAGAATTGAGGGGTGGGGTGGGGACTATAGAAATTGTGAAGGAACTGAATAATTCTTACAGGGTTTTTTATGGATTTCTTATTTTTGTCATGAAATTCTTCAACGCTGACCAAAAAATATATTTTTTCTAATCTTTAAGGAAAGGAAAAAATTTGGACCCCTTGGTTGGAACATATGTTATGAATTTAATGACAGTGACAGAGAATGTGCCTTATTAAACCTCAATCTTTATTGCCAAGAAGGAAAAATACCCTGGGATGCCCTCACATATATAACAGGTAAAGGTATCAAGTTAATAATTTTGTGACATCTGTACTTATCCATACATATTACCTATTATAAATGTCTGCTGTAAGTGATTGGGGTCAGAGAGTTATTTATGTGAGAACAAGGACTTTGTGTTATCTAATGCACTTTTTAACCTTAAACGTAAAAACAAAAGCATAATCCTCCAGTATGACTATCAGCTGGGAAATTTATTTGAACTGTCCCCATACCTTGTGGTATCAAGCTGTGGAATTATGCCAACTTCTCTCAGTTTTAAAAATAGTTCGCCATAGCACAAAAGGGGCTGTAGATTATAAATCATAATTACTAGCTCATAGATGTACTTACCTATTTATTTGAGGAATGGAATATACAGTATATGGTGGAATGTAGTCCAGAATCACAGGAGGGAGAGGCAAAGAGACAGTGGAGTATCTGGTGGGCAGGAAGAGAGTAAGGTCAAGTCCTCTCTAGCAATTTACAGAGCAGATATATAATTATTGCAGATAATTGCTTTATGTAGGCCCACAAAATAAAGGAACTACACAGAGGTAGCTCAACATGTCACTCTTGATTCTTTGAGCCTGAGAATATCTCAGATAGAGTGGTCATAATGCTTTGCTGATCAAATGAATTTAAGAAGGTTTGTTTGGGATATTAAATACTCATTTTCAAGGCTTTCTGAATACTTTTGTAATTATTATCCCACTGAGTTCACAATTATACATAGCAACAACTTAATTGCTGGGACAAGCAAAATTCTTTCCTGCATAGAAAAAAAATATCTGGTGAGTGTTGTTTGTCTATATGCAGTGTCTTCATTGCATATGAAGTATCTTCATTTCCGAACACAACTATCAATGTTACTCATAGAGCTACAGATATCTTCTGTGTGTGGTATATGCATACCATTATGCAACAAATTAAAAATTTCCAACTGAAAAATTGAAAGCCCAAAATTGTCCATTTTATCAGTAAACTGTTGATACAGAATTGTAGATTTTTTTTACCAGTAGAATGCAGGATCTTCTACAGCTACAGGTATGAGGGCAAAGTATAACAACAATCCAGTTAAAATATTAAAACAAATAAAATCAAGCATGAAAATGGATAAAACTATCAAATTTTACGGAATTCTTAAATACCAACAAGTTGTTTTAAGTCCATATCCATAGGGACTGCGTTCTAGAGATTGGGGCAATTACAAAGAAGGCTCGGCTCCTGGATTCCACTAGGAAAGCTACAGCAACTTTAGAAAAACTTCTCCAGTTACTTCATCATCTAGAAGAATGTACTCTCTAAAAGGCTTTAAATATATAAACCAGCACATTGTTTTTCACTATGAAATAAACTTGCAGCCAGTGAATGTCTTTTAGTACAAGTGTAGCCTGACTACTGAGCTCTGTGTTAATTGAGATTTCTAGGTTTAGATTCAAAGGCATCACCTTAGAAAACACACTGGAGTGATCAAAAAACAAGGTGGCTACCAGTATATCCTTTAAAGCAATTTTCTTCTAGGAAAGTTACAGTTGCCACATCAGCCAAAATTGGCTGTGAGGAAACAGCGCGGGATCTGGATCTACAACAGCTCCAGAGTGCATATGTCCTCTTTTTGAGGAAAATAAATGACCTTCCTCCTCTCATGTACTAAAACTAAATATACCCAGCAGATAGACAAGTAGTTAAAAACAAGAGGAAGCCCCTTTTAAAGTATAAGTAGGCTCCATTTTGTTACCCTGTAATACAGAAATCTCCATGGATCTGTTTTAAGTGATCTGAGGAGATGAAATGTCCTAAAAGGCCTGGGTTTTGCTCCTCTTTGAGAATATTTATGATATAGCCCTTCATCTGAAGAAAACAGCACAATTGGGAACCAATATGATTGGGGTAATTGTAGGAGTGACACAGAAATATGATTTGCATTCTCCTTTAGTTCTTTTGCTCTATTTTGTAGCACATGGTTTTTCCTTGTTTTACATTTTATACTTCCAGACCAGCAGTAGGGTGAGTTGTATATCTCATGGAAACATGTATTATTCTGATATGTCCTAATGAATAATCAATAAATTATTATTTATATATTATTATGGTTCGTCACACCGTCAGCCAGATATTCAGATTGGATTTGTCATTTTTATACACTTATGGAGTCCTTCCCAAGAATTATATAATGAATTCATTATTATTTTAATCAACAAATTATTATCATTGTAGAAAAATATGATGTTTGCCTTGACTTGTGGACAAAACATAAACTCACGTAGTAAAAATTAGCATTAGACTCTTACTATGATTTCAGTCTCAACAATACAGTCTCTTTCAATACATTTATTACCCAGAGCTCAATCTGCTGGCACTCTCGGCTTTACTATTGTTAATGTGTGGTAGGGCCAGCAATATCCTTAATGCTGCAGTTCAGTGAAAACTGCAAAGTAGGTACTACTTTATATATTTATGAAGTTATTACAGTTGCCATAAAGCTCTAAAAAGTTGAGTATTGTTTGAACTAAAGCTTTTAAAAACAATTTCAAAATCTGACATGAAAATTGAAAGTCACAATTTGTACTATTGGTATCTATTATGTTTATCATTTTGGCTACATGTTTCTATTTAAATGATAGAATAATCTTAGTGAGTGTTTTCATAACCCAAATTTGTACACCAAAGCTTGCCATAGTTAAGGAAAAAGTTAGTCACAAAGTGTTATAAGACATACAGGTATCCATATTTTACACTTTCCCTACCAAATAGCAGTTATTTAATTATGTAAGTATTAAACACCCTGCAACTATACAATTTTACATATTTACCAATTATTAAAATTAATCTTTTATTACACATAATTAGATAGTCTGGCATTTTGCACATTTCTATTAATGTAGTCAGAGGAAATTTAGATGCATGATAACACATTTTAGAAGTCACCAGTTCAATAATTATTCAGAGAAAAGAGAGCTAAAAATGTGTTACATTAAACATAATGAATGATGAGATCATTTGTAAAACAAATCATGTTGCAGGGGAGATTACATATGGAGGACGAGTTACAGATGCTTGGGATCAAAGGTGTCTTCGCACAATCCTAAAGAGGTTTTTTTCTCCTGAAACTTTGGAAGAGGAGTATAAATATTCTGAATCAGGTAAATACATTTTAAGTTGCCGATATTTGACATCAGTAAAAGCTTCTATTAAGCTGATTGCAATTGCTCTATTAAAATGATTCAATTGTGCTTGAGAAGAATAAAACTAATTACTGGTATTGCATTCTTCCCTGGAATGGTTATTATGAGCAAGAATACACAACCTGAGGTGTATTGGACACCTGTCACATATAAAATCTTGAATATGTTCACCAGAGCCTAACCCTCAAAAGAATTTATCAAGTATAATTTTCAATGACAGAAAAAAAAAAATTAAATACATGGGTAATTGATTCCCTTAAAAGAATGGACATAATCTTATAAAAATCAGGTATATCTAATTTCATTTTAAATTAATACAATTTCAGGTATTCAGCGGTACATTTCAGATTCTCATGATTTAATCTGCCCTTAAGTGATTGCAATGTATTCTCATTCACCCCCAACTGCTAATTTGCCATCTATCCTTATGTTCATCCATTTAGTCCTCATGGTTATTTCTATCTTAAAAGAATTGGACATGTTAGAACGTGCCCTCCCTCAATTTCTTAAAATCTGAATTGTTATAAGTATCAGCATGTGGCTGTTTTTCTGGATTATTTCCAGTAAAAAAAAAAAAGTAAATATCTTCAGATCATGCAGCTACCCTTTTTAAAACCTTTCCCAGAATTCAGAAGAGCTAAACTGCAAAGTTAAATTTAGAGAAGCATTTTAGAATTTCGGTGGTCAAGTTTTTATACGTTCAAATATAGAAGATCTTGCCCTTGTGATGCAGTGTTTCCTTCTGTTCCTTTCAAGGTCAGCTGCAGTAGCTCCTTTTGCTGGTGAGCTAAATAGAGCACACCGTCACAGTACAATGGTTTATTAGTTCTGCGTATGGCAAATGCATCGCCAGCATACTTATTCCCAGACTTTTGAGTGCAAATGAGTGATGTCTTCTAGATGAGGATATGATGTTACTTTACTCAAGTTCTCCTTTCATACCTCTTGATTCCCAACTGTGTTCAACTTCAGTTTTGTCTTTTCTTGATCAACCTTTCCCAGTATGTCACTGGGTTCCAATTTTTTCAAATAAAATCTTCCAGAAAGACACTACCTACATATCTACAATACGTTATGTGAGCTTATTTTTATTCCCTACTGCTCTTTTTGCTAAGTTTATTTCTCAGTAGATGCAACTCAAAAAGTCTTTAAAAGTAAAAAATAAAATGGAATCTCTCGCATACTGTAGTTGGGCATTTCTAAGCCCGCACTGTATTTTGGGGAGAGGCAGCATTATTAGCAAAATGTTTTATTCAGCTATTTTAAATTATAGTCATCCATTAGTGGTTTCTTGATAGGAGCTCAAGACAACCTTTGTTTTGCTTCACTAACTTGCTTCTTCAGGAGCAGTACTTGTTTCCTAAGAAGCAAGTTGTTGATGAAAAGCATTTACAGACAACGGGTGTCTTTATTGGTGTACAGAGGGAACATTTAGGTATATAAACCACCACTTGAATAATACAAATAGGTAGTGATTAGTGCAATTAATGAATCCTACAAAACGGCTTTATTATTCGAATTCACACTATTCAAGGTGATATTTCTATGGCAAATATGGTAATTGGTTCCAGCTCAACAGAAAGATTTTCAACATAATTTGTTTATATTTATATGAATGAAATGTTACAGTGATGGACAAAAATAATATAATTTAAATGTATGGTTAGCAAAGTCATAGAGTACTTATAGAAAGCAGTATTAAAAAAACAATTCTGCCATAGGTTCAGGCATTCCAACATACCCTATTTTAATATTGCTAAGACCCTGTTCATGTTCAATTGCTTCAAATTTTTGGTGTAATATAATAACAAACATCTTTTTAAAACTTAAACTGTTTTCCTCTGACATAATCTTCTTTTTCTCTCATTTATGCCCATGAAGATTAACAGCATCTAACACACACACACCCAACCACAACTGTATATATGCTTGCACCCATCTTAACCTTGCCTTGACTCAGTTTTGGGTCACATTGAACACAACCTGGTATCAGTTTACAATTTACACTATATCGAATATTGCATTATTTGAACTTGCACTAGTCGTGATCTACCTATATACAGAGCAGGGAATGATCACCAAGCCAGGCTCAATAAAATGAGAAGTCCTTTGTGTACATTTCATACATGACTAGCAGAATGAAGTGGTAGAGAATCTTCAAGGCTCTTGAGATTGATAGGAATACAGATATGAAGGTCATTATTATTTCATTTTGTTGAAGAAATCTTATGTGCCAGCTTTGAAAATCACTGGAAGAATACAAGCATTTGATTTTACCACGCTATTGTTATATAATTATTTTTTTCAATTAGAGTTGCACATTGAAGTTATTAATAGAAATGTTCCAGTCCAGTTCACTAGAAAGCCTGCTGGCTGTACACATTCTGACAATTACTACATATTTTACAAGCTGTAGTAGGCGTACTTAATGTGTATTAGATTATCTACATGTAATGTGTCATGCAAATACAAAGCTCTGGAAATTTCTGCAAGGCTTGACCTACCCATCAGTCTTTTAATCCCAATAGATGCATTCTGTCTTTTAAAATAATCAAACATAATCTAATAATTGGAACCTTAACATTTGTTTGCCCATTTCCTTTGGTTACAAGGAAGAAATGTGCAGCTCGTCTTCTTACAAAGCCTGCATTCCCTTCCCCTATTGATTCTCAGTCGAGCATTCAAGCACATCTGTTTCATAACCTGCTCTTTCTGATCTAATCTCAGTTCATTTGGAAACAAACAGTTACATCTCATTAACAATATGAAGAAAGCTGTGTTCTTTCCAAGCCATCCTTCTAAATAGTTTTCCTAGTTTCTTGTGGTTTCACTTGTACTCATTGCAGGTTTTCAGTTTTTTTTTTATTGTAGTTCATCTTCTGGTCTTGTCCTTCAGAGCATTTGCATTGATTTCATTCTCCTACTCTTCCTGCTAGCTGTTGAGTCCAACCATGATCTGATTCTCCCTGGCATTAATGCTCTACAAATTAAGAATGTACTTCTGTACCAAAAAAAAAACCCACTTTACTCCAGCTGTTAGTGTGGGTGATCAGGTAATTCACCTTTTCCCTCCTGTCATTAGGATGCATGTATCTATGTGTATATCTATCTCAATCAGAAGTGTTTCAGGTACTAATCTGAGCTTGAACTGCCCAAGCGTCTCCATTCTCATAAAACACGATCAGAGAAAATGTTAACACTATTGGTCTTAATTAAAATCAATGCCAAGCATAGTTTGTACCTTGTCTGAATAAGTTCTGTACTCTTTTCCTCTAATTCCGAAGACTAGAGAAAATTCAGCCCTTGATCCACTCTGCTTTTCATTCTCTACATGCGTCCAGTGATTTTTTCTCTGGCAAAAAAAACAAAAAAAAAACACCTGAAAGCTGCTGAAACTTTCTTGAGACTCTCATCTACAGTGCTTAAAAAATAATAACTTCCCAAGGGCTCTAGAGAGATTGGGCCTTTCCCAGGGCCTAAATTCTGTTCTCCTACTTTTATTCTCCCAATTAATTATCTACCCGATACCTGTTTTTATTTTTTCTACTTTAAGCTACCTAGTTTTTCTGCTACCCTAGACATTTTAAAAGTCCTTCTGCATTTTCAAACTTTTTTTTTTTTAATCGTTTTGGGTCAGTCTTCACTCCTGCCGGGACCAATGTCTGCAGTTTTCTTTGTAAAATTTCAGAAGTGGTTTGCCACCCAGGGGTGGGTTCCTCTTACCTTCCCTACTGGTTTGGGTTGCGCCGGAAATGCATGTTTTCCGGTTATAAAACCCTCTGTGCATGCGCAGGAGGCTTTGCGCATATGCAGATGGTTTTTTTCAAGGCATTTTGTCCGGGAGTACCGATTTCAGGGCAAAAGACCAGTTCGGGGGCATGGTTAGTCGGCCGTTGCTGCCAGTTTGGTGAGCAGGGGCAAATTTCTGCTACCGATTCTAGCAAACTGGTCCAAACCGGCAGCAACCCATCACTGTTGTCACCTTCCCAGAGCTGAAAGAGTGACCAAAAGTGCCCAGCTGGTTTTTAGCTAAAGCAGGACTAGAATTGAGCTGCCTCCTGGTTTCTGGCCTGGTGCCTTAACCGCTACCCCAAACTGGATCTCCTCAATCTTATTTAATCCTATCTTAAAGGTTGGCTTTCTTTGCATGCCCAAGGGACATGTTTTCATTAACTCTTTGCATGTCATTCCTACCGAACAGCTTTCTCATTGCTCAAGTGAATTAACACTATCGCTGATAACTTTTAATAATTTCCTTCCTGTATTGAAATGAAAGCTCATCACTTTACTTAGCCAGTCTTCACTTTACACAATCAGATTGCTATATACAGTATATAAATATAAAATATTTGTGTATGTATTAACATTTTAATGTTATCTATGGGTAAGCAATTATTTGCTAATTGAAATGTATTATTTCTTCTTGTTGGTTTAAAAAACATCCATACAAATAGTTTATCTCTCATAAATTCAACCAGAATACACTCCAAAGGAGTGTGTACATTATTTCTGATTCACAATGGTAATTTCAGCAAGTTTTCCTTCTCCTTGCCACCCTGGTAACTGTGCTGTCAACACCTTGTAATTAAATGTCAATGTCATTCTATTCTATGTGCTAAAAACTCCCCAAGGAATATTAAAATTGCTTACTCGGTGACTGGTACCTTAGTACCTCTTCACTGGAGACCAGTTTAGAAGAAAAGGGGCATTGAAAATTGCAGCTGTTTAGGGACTAGAAATTATATTCAGAAGCTCTTCTCTAAGTATCCTCATCAAATTTGCAGTGGTGGCAGGGGAGAAAGTCTTCTCTTGGATGGCGTCCTTGAGGAGATCTCAAGGAGAGAGGCTCTCCTCAAGAATGCTTCCCCAAAATCCACATTCAATGGAGCTCTTTCTATTTCTCAAACTTATTTAAAAAAAAACAAACTTCAAGCTCTAATTTTTTTTGCTTAATGTTGTTCTTAATGCTGTCTTGATTGTTGCTCTTTCTATGTATTTAACTGAATTCTGTTGTTTTATCTAATTGAGCTTAGAATATTTTAAAGTTATTTGTTATTTCAAATAACTTTAAAATATTCTAAGCCCAATTAGATAAAACACCAGCATTCAGTTAAATACACAAAAAGACCAACAATCAAAACAGCAAATAAAAGCAATATTATTTGTTGTTTCAAATAAGCTCTGTATAAACAGCGTTCCATACTAATGTGTTTTCTGTGCTCTTCCATAAAGCAACAAATACTGCATAGTAGAAACAATAGAGGAAACTTATGAAGGTATTATAAAATGCTTAGACAATTTTTAACGTAGATGTTTGGGAACTTATTTTTCAATATTTGAACTCCTGTAACTTTAGGAAGACTTACTAATCTGACAGATATCATGTAGAGTGGTAGAATGTTCTCTGAAAGCTAGCAGTATGATATTAATTATTAAAGTTGTATCTACGTAAAATTGCATCGTATAGAATGCATGAAATTGTTATTGTGTTTGTCCTTTAATAAGTTTCTATTTTTTTTAAATAAAACAGGAATATATTTTGCCCCTGTGGCTGACAATTTGCAAAACTTTAAGGAGTATATTGAAAACCTTCCTTTGATTGATGACCCAGAAATATTTGGAATGCATGAAAATGCCAATTTAGCATTCCAGGTGCGAATATACTCAAAATAAATGTTCAAAATTCATTTAAGATAAATTGTGTTTTACAGCTCAGTGTAAAAGGGGGACTTTGCTAGTGTTAGTCAGTTGCACAAAAATAACAAGCAGTAATTGTTAAGTGTTCTGTGCAGGATTGCTAAAATGTGTCCATCCCTAAAATATTAGTAAGATAATTCTCAGTCATTTCTTTTCAGTTATTTTAAAACCTGTTATAATGTATGCTATACATATTTCATTACCAATAATATTTATACAAATAATATTGCCACATATCAATTTAAAATTTTGCTTAATAGAAGAATAACTTCAAAGTTACACTGTCAGCCTGCAGTATTCTTGTTAAATAAAACTGTGCTCTCTCTAACATCTAATGCAGTTTCTCTGAGGTTATTTTAAATCATTCATTGAAAACCATCTTAATTATTCTCAATGGAATGACCAACATTCTAAACTCCACCATCTCCTAGTTCTCTCTGCATGGGGCAGGTCACCTTTACAGTTGGCAGAAATCTGAAGCAATCTGCAAACAGAACAAATTCACTCCTGCAGTCTAAAATACAAAATCTTATTTCAAGGGCAAGATTTCCCTGGGAGTATTTCAGGTATCTGTCATCTGTTATACAGCCTGAGTCCTTGTGTAATGTTAACATAATAAATTATTATGGTTGATTGCACAGTCAGCCAGATGTTTAGACTGGATTTGGCATTTTTATCCACCTATCAAGTAATATTAGGTACAGAAAAATGTGAAATCACTTCTGCCAGAACCTAGGATGTCATAATGCATCTGCAGCATGACCTTTGGAAATTGATAGATGAAATTTTTTGTCAATGCATAGATTTTCTAAGCGCTCATTTTTTTTTGAATTAATTTTTCAAATCTATGTTTTCATTATTGCTACATGATAATTTTTACAGATGTTCCAGTGAATCATTCTGACAATCATTATGTCATTGTTTATAATCAGTTTGTGTGATCTTCCTGCACCAGTTGACTAAATGATCTACTTTTCTTCTGTTTCTTTAAATAATCTGCACTTTGAACTATGTGATGGTTTTTCAATACTGACTTTGATTGCATTACTTTCAATATCCTGCTCTTGCGCATCTAAAATCAAGGCTTCGGTTTCATTGTTTAATGTTCTGCCAGGTCATAGACAATTTTTATAAAAGATTGAAAGGAAAGTGGCTAAGGTAAATCTGGCAATGGCTTACAATTTGAACATTAAAAAAAGAAACCGAAGGTTTGATTTTGGGTGCAGAAGAGCAAGGTAGTTGAATTAATGCAATCAAATTGGTGGGAACATAGAGTTGGAAAAAAAATAGTTGAGAATGAGCAGGTTGAAATATTGTAGGATTTCCAGTATAAAATCTTGACATTAGATTTAACGGTGGCTGAAAAGAAGGATAATTGATGTAGCAATATTAGACGACAGTAGAATTGAAGACAAAGAATTGGAGAAGATCACAACGTATCAAATCTAAAAATGAAAATTGGAAAATTATGGCTAAAACTAGCTGCGGTGGTCCCAGTGGTCATGGACACACTGGGTGTCATACCAAAAAATCTTGGATAATATTTAGAAAATATGTACATTGATAAATTTCCCATCTATCAATTACAAAAGGCCATACTGCTTGGATTCACTCCTATGCTACACAATATCCTAGGTTTCTATACAGATTTCTAGTCATTCAGGTCCCAAAGCGTCCCAAAGATGCTTTTCAAAAGGCAAGTGGAGTTTTTTGTTTTTTCCTTGAAGATCTTTCACTTCTCATCCAAGAAGCTTCTTCAGTTCAGAACTGAAACTCCACTTGCCCTTTCTTGGGAAGAACTCGATGTGTATGCAGCCCACACCAGCTAAAAAACTGGCAGCTATGATTTCACATTTTGTGTATGTAATAATGGCAATTTATTATATGCTGTTTGACTTCCAGCAACTTAAAATATTTAAAAATAAGGGACAATGCAAAAATCACAAAAAGTGTACAAGACAAAAACAGGAGCAAATAAATAAATTCAGAGGGGCACAGAAAGGAAGAAATAACTTGAGTGTTTCCTCAAAACAAGATACTGTATATTATCTTACTGTGAATCATTTCATTATCTATAATATTTCCTGTGAGAAAATGGAGTATTAGACAGAAAAACATATAGTAGAAACACTGACATTTGGTGATAAAGACTTCATTTTGATGATGTTAACTTGGCTAATGAAACGTCTGTGAGAAAACAACCAAATTCAGAGAGCACCAAGGACCCCTCAACTCATTTTATCTTGTGTATCAACAACTGTGCAACTCATTTTTAAAATTTCCAAAGCAAATATCAAAATCTGTTACTTCAAGACTGAGGAACTGGTTTTTAAAAATGTTAATGATGGTTAATGGTATATCAGTCATTATAAACAAATGAAGGATATAATAAGTTTAAAGCTCAACATTTTGAAAAACATTTCACAAGTTGTACATAGCCTAAGAAATTGTGGCCCTTCAAAATGAGCAAAATGATTTTTAAAAATTCTTTTGCTAGAAAGTAATTACATAAAACCATTAAATATGAATTCAACCTTCATCATTAAGGCTACCTCTGATCTATATTCTAAAAAGTTACTGGATCATTAAGTTAAAAATATGTAGATGGATTGCCTTTCCTTCAACTGAAAGCTTTAAAATTATTTACTTGACTGAGTTGCCAACTAGTTTAATTAGTTTTTAATACTTCTGTTGATTAAAAAATCAAAATGAGAAACCTAATATGAATGCATTTTATAAGCAGTTTCAAACACCAAAGGGAAAAATATATTGTGTGATGATTTTCACACAGAACCATTTTTTAATGAATGAAACCTTCACCCTGATAAAAAAATTAGTATGCTTTCATAGTAATGGTGAAATTAAACAAACAAGCAAATTTATAGAAAGAAATCTTTCAATTTTAACTGTCAGCTATTTTTAATATGGGCTTCTAAAAATTAATATCTTTCATATTTTCTTTTTTTATAGCGAAAGGAAACCAATACTCTGATTACTACAATACTTGATGTTCAGCCACGAACAACAGCCCAGGGATCAGGAAAAAGCAATGATGAGATTGTGCATGAGCTTGCTAGTTCAATCCTTGGTAAAATTCCTGGTATGACAATCACTACTTACTTTTTTTTATTATCAGGGATTATCTTGTCTTATTCCATTATGTACAAAGTTATCTCAATTAAACAATCACTTTTTATAACTTATCTATCTTTAAGAAGTGATCTATTCCGTGACCAGTGGTTAGGTTCAATACTTTTTATTTTAATTGAAGACAAGGATATTGACATCTGCTGGGAGAAGTGGGGGGGGGAATAATATGGCAGTGTGATCAAAGCCTTTCCTCTATAGTCATCAGTGGAAGTGGAGAAAGGTTTAGAGGGGGGGGGAAACAATTGGAGAGAGACATGGTCTCTGAGGTAAAATATTTCTTTATGTTTGTATTCTATAAGTAGAGGTATTAAGGTCATCTTCAACAACAAACAAGCTTATACGGAAGGGGGATGTTCAACCGAAACTACCACAGCAAGTCACCAGAGATTCCTTTCAAGAAATAAAAAATATCTTAGTTCTTTGTACACATTGGCTGGGGAAATACATCAGTCTCCTAAACGATTCTAACAGTATAAGCCATTTAAAAATAAATATTCTCCAGTATATATTATAAAGTAATTGGAACATAAACAATTCAAGATGAATAACTTGTATGTAATTCGTTTATCTGCTGTCATGTTATTCTAGGAAAATCTGTGTCTACTTAAGATTCACACAGAATTAATTTGTTCTTCGTGTTTAATATTGAGAAAATAAAAATGTAAAAATATGACAATTGTTTGAGGAAACATCTTGTAACTGAGAATAGGGCTGTAGAATGAAAGTAATCTTCATATCTTTAAAGTGTACCTTGTTTCTATAATCACAATATAGACATTGTGTTGGACTTCACCATGGATTTTGCCTAAAGGTAAAGGTTCCCCTCGCACATAAGTACTAGTCGTTCCAAACTCTAGGGGGCGGTGCTTATCTCTGTTTCAAAGCTGAAGAGCCAGTGCAGTCTGAAGACGTCTCCGTGGTCATGTGGCCGGCATGACTAAACACCAAAGACATATGGAACACTGTTTTTTGCCTAGACTGCTTCAAAAATGCATAAAATAAAATCTTCACCCTGAAAAATGCTTGTCAGGCCATTTGTGGTTTGTATAGCTCTGCAGACTCTCAAATAGAATTGCTATAAGGCAATAAGCAGTAATCAGCATAATGATTTTATTTAATGCAGATTAAACCTAATTTAATTTTAGCTTCCTTTAAAAAATAACATACGATACAAATGACATTGCTATTGATAAGCCATTTTTTGAGGGATGATCTATGGTCTTAATTGAGGCAAGTTATTCTTTTAAGTGCATATCTGCAAATGTTTTCTTAATGAGTAATTATTTAGAAAAACATAGTTAATTGTTAACTGTTAATGTCAGCCCTGTTAAATAGTTGGCTGTCTGTTCTGATTGTAATATCTAACTTGAGTTAGTACAGTCCAGAAACAGAATGTTAAATCCACTTGCCAGAAAGCCATTCGGCAGCTTCTTGTATATGTTTATTCAAATATAAAATCTGTATTTATTTGCTCTGTATGTTCATAGAATTGTATATTTAATTTTACAGTGCTTTCCAGAATATGCTAGTGCATCTGTACATTTAAAATATATCCTTAGGTTCGTTCCTTTGTTTTGCTTCATTAGCAAAGTAAATCACCTAATACCGTATTTTTTGCACCATAAGATGCTCTGGACCATAAGTTGCACCTAGCTTTTGGGGAGGAAAACAAGAAAAAAAATGCCTCTGCCTCCCAGCATCCATCAGTGTTCATCTGGCTAGCATCCTTGCAGCAAACAGTCTGGTCAGCTTCAGCCTGTTATCGCAGTCTGATTTAGCATCAGCAGCTGATTGGTGGTTGGATCAGCCTCTTGGAATACCACTGATCAACTGTTCCAGGCTGTGGGGATCATCGCCACCTCTGCACGTCCCATTTTCAGCCCATTCCAGGCAGCGTGGATCACTGCCACTGATTGCCACCATCTGGAACAGGCCAAAAATGGGGCATGTGGAGGCTGAAAATGGGGTGCACAGAGGCCGGAAACGGGGCGCGGGGAGACTGAAAATGGCCAAATGGTAGGCAGGGTTTCGGCAACATTCGCTCTATAAGACACACAGATATTTTCCCCCACTTTGGGGGGGGGGGCGGAAGTGTGTCTTATAGACTGAAAAATACAGTGTTTTCTGCCAAAGATGTTTGTTTAATTTGGAGAATGCCCTATCTAGCAATTGCACCTAGCAATTTTGGGGGATGTAGTGTTAACTCAGTATATAGATATTGAGTATAGCTTCATGCTATACTGTAACGGTCTCATTTGTCTAATTTTACTTCAAAATTTCCAACAAAAAGGCCCAGCTTTTATTGAACTGAAGCCTCTTACTTTTTGAAGAGATCACTTGCACTTATGCAATATATTAAAACATAAACTAACCAACTACTTTGTAGTAATAACAATTTTAAAGGAAAGTCAGAACTGACTAGAGGAAGGGTAAAAAGTCTTTTTTATGATTCCTTCCTGTTATAAATAGAGATACTTTTAGCTGAAATTTGTAGAACGCAGAAAATAGAAAAGTGTTATTTCTACTTGTTACTGTAGAAGTAGAAACTGTATTTTAGCATTATAAGATCCTCTGTGTCTGCCAAAGGAAATCTTACGTAGCCAGAACACAGGAGACAGATGGATGGATGGATATATACACACACACACACAGATACATACATTCCTTGAAAGGATACCAGCTGTTTTGGATTCAGGTCTGCTCTCTTTCATGGTAAAGTATAGAAGTATCATGTTTTTAGCCTGCCAAGCCTTGGAGGATTTGGGAAGATTATTTTATTTTGCTTTATTGTTTGATTTGATTTTAATATTGCCTACTGTGAAACCTTATGATTGTCATCCTTCCCTGATTGGTATATTTATATTATCTCATAAAATGATTTAATTTGGATCTCTGCTGTGGTGTGTGAAGTTGGTGCCCAGAATACCCTCATAGGCATGGCCTATTTCCTACCGGAATGGAACATTGTCCTCTGGCTGAGGGGGGAGATTAAAAAGTCAAAACCGAGGCCAGGAAGACTAATTGCCATTGCTCTATGCTTTTATGCAATGCCACTAAACAATTCCCCTTTAGGAAGGTTGGCAGTAAACTCTCTGACTTTAAGAGAACCTGGGGATTAGATGCTTAGCCCTCACCAAAGGCTTAAGTAAATGCCTTGACCAAGCATCTCTTTTGCCATCAAAGCCTCTTGACAATAAAAGAAAATGCCTGGGTTTCTACGTTGGTGTGAATCTGGTGTTGAGCAGATCCTATATTGCCCGCTGCCCATGAATCCCTGCTCAAATCCTCTTATTAGCCATCCCTGTGTGTTTTAGATGTGTGGTAACTAACTTTCTAAGAGATGAAAACAATGAGGGTTTGTTTTATTTTTATTTTTTTTCAGAGAAGCTGGACATGGACCTTGCTGCAGAAATACTTTTTGTGAGGGATAGCAAAAGTCGAATAGATTCTCTAACTACCGTTCTTGGGCAAGAAATCGATCGTTTTAATAATCTTCTCAGTCTGTTAAGGGTATAAAAACATACATTTCTTAATTAATGCTGGTGTTATGATTGGGATTTAAATCAAAATGTTTGTCTAATGTATTCTATCATTCTTCCAGTACTACCAGAAAAAGTAAACAAATTGGAAAGCAGAAATTCTCTCCAAAAGTGATGAGTGGATAAGAAGTATGAAAGAAAGATGATATGAATGATAGTGGGGGGGAGATGATAGATGATAGATAGATGGATGGATGGATGGATGGATGGATGGATGGATGGATGGATAGATAGATAGATAGATAGA
>JANHFT010005657.1:84922-104366 GCA_032467955.1 Pseudoxenodon macrops
CTGCAATTTGGCAGTTCAAATCTCACCAGGCTCAAGGTTGACTCAGCCTTCCATCCTTCCAAGGTGGGTAAAATGAGTACCCAGATTGTTGGGGGCAATATGCTGACTCTGTAAACTGCTTAGAGAGGGCTATAAAGCACTGTAAAGCGGTATATAAGTCCAGGTGCTTTTGCTATTCCCAGAATTCCCCGGCCAACATGGCTAGCTGGGGAATTCTGGGAATTGAAGTCCATTCATGGTTTTCCCAATTGCAACATATGGTTGTCAAAGTTGGACCATAAGGATAGCTGAATTGAGGTCTTTGAACTATGGTGCTGGAGAAGACTCCCGCGATACCTTGGACTGCAAGGCAATCAAACTGGTCAGTCCTAGAGAAGATCAGAAGGCCCTTTAGAAGGCCAGATCCTGAAAATGAAACTCAAATACCTAATAAGAAGGAAGGACTCACTGGAGAAGAGCCTAATGCTGGGAAAGACTGAGGGCAAAAGAAGAATGGGACGACAGAGAACAAGGTGGCTGGATGGAGTCACTGAAGCAGTAGGCGTGAGCTTAACTGGACTCCAGAGGATGGTAGAGGACAGGAAGGCCTGAAGGACCATTGTTCATGGAGCCGCGTTGAGTCAGACACGACTTCGCGACTAACAACAACAACATCTTAGTTGATAAGGTTGAGCAACACTGCATTACATTGAAGCTAATATGAGAGCGAGAGAGTTGGCAATACAATTGCCTTAGGAAGATACAATTTGTTTTATATTCTTTTCCTCAGAAGATTAAAGCGTAGTATTGTTGTTTAATTTTCAGATCTCTCTACAAACACTCAACAAAGCCATTGCGGGGTTTGTAGTAATGTCTGAAGAAATGGAGAGAGTATACCACAGCTTTCTTAACAATCAGGTTCCAGGCCTCTGGGCCAACGCCGCATATCCATCTCTGAAACCTTTGGGGGCCTGGGTGAAAGACCTTGTGCTCAGGACAAGCTTCATAGATGTAAGTGGAAATGCTACTTATAGGTGTACACTGTACTAATGGTCTATAATTTAGGTTATGTTTCAGGTGTAAAGGGTTTTAGGAAAGTTAAAAAAGGATGTAACCCAAGTTCATTCTTCAGCTTTCTTGTCCCCCTTCCACAAAAAAGTTGAGAGCACCAATGACCTATTTATTATGAGTGGACTTTGGCATCCAGCAAGCCAGAATGCTAGGGAATTCTGGGAATTGAAATCCCCTCATCTTAAAATAGCTAAGATTGAGAAATACTACATTACATCATCGATTATTTTGGCATAAAAGATAAAATGTGAGGTAAATTCATGTAAACACAGGCCAGTGAGCACCTGTGAAATGTGTATACAAACCAGAATGCATTAGCATACCAAACGGCAATTTGCAGCTCAAAAATGTGCACAGAAAAAGCATACCTGAAAGAATATGCATATTAAGTATGTATGTCAGGAGAAAAAAAATCATACAATCCCTGGAAGAAAAATTAGTTCAGGGAACAGTAACAATTTCAGACAGCTGAAACTGTTCAAATTGTTAAAAATGAAGGTCAGAGGCACCATTATTAGGAAACAAGTGGGGACAAGAAACACTTCAAAGGTGGGGGGGATTAAAAACCATGCCAAATGCTTGCCTTTCCATTTATTACAAGTTGGCTTCTGTCTTGTTTAAATTAATATGCCAAATATGACTTGCAGCAAATAAACTAATGAGAAAAAGCTTGGCAGAATGAAGGTAATATTCCCTATTCTTGGCATGGAGAATAATAGAGAAGGGAGAGTAATGGCATTATTGCTTTCCCTAAATGGTTTAGCTGATTATTTGCAAAAGGGATACAGTTTTGTCATCAAAAATTAACAGTGGGATTTTATGTACCTTTGTAATTCCACAAAGCATCTTTGTTGCTATGGCTTGATAATACATTGCCATCAGATGTTGGACTTGCCACTTCTCTAAGATAATTATCATTATGATATTTGAAATAATATGCTCCTGGTGCTGTATATACAAACTGAGTGCATCAGCATTTATGCAGGTACCTTGCATCAGAACCATTCCTTTCTTTTTAACTTCAAACATGGTGCAAAGTACTAGTGGTTGTTTTGACTGAGTTCCAATCTTATAATCAGGAAGATTGGGAGTAAAGGAAAGAGTTGGTCTATTTCACCCTGCTATCTTCCTACTAAGCACCCAAAATGGTTATGGGCAAAAACTAAGGCAGATGTTGAGAGTGGCTCCTCCAGCTTCTTCTGATCTGTGTGAGAGAAGCCCTGAGCTTCATTCTGTCGGAGAGAACTTCAAATATTGTCATCCTGCAGCACCGAAGTTTTCCTGGATTAGGACCAAAAGGAACAAAGCCATATCCATTTAGATGGAGAAGTAAAACCCTGGCAAACCCAGTTCGGTTGTCCCTCTCTGCAAATAAAAGAGCAGCAATCCATTGTTTAATAAGTTAAATGGAATGTCAGATTTTATGCCTAACATATATCAACTGTTTTTTTTTTTTTTCTCCCCCCCCCCCCCCAGTTCTGGCTCAAAAGAGGTCAACCTAAATCATTTTGGATTTCTGGTTTCTTTTTTCCACAAGGATTTTTGACCGGTAAACATTCATAAATGTCTCTGTCTTTGATGTCACTTGTTGTATGTTCTAAATGGTAGCACACCCACAAAAGGATTGGAAAACCAGTTGCTTAGCTGGTTGTCTCGCTTTTGGTTTCAGATGCTCAGAATAGCCTGCCAAGCTGCTTTATTGTTTGCTGATTGATTGGGATCAGATTCACAGGGCATTGTTTCCGTTTCCCAATCCCCTTCAAACCATTTTTAAATTGGCTGCAGAATTCTCTTCGCTGCTGCTGCTGGCTTCTAAAAACCAAGAGGGTGTAATGGGAACCAGTCACTCTTCTTCCGCCAGCTGATCAGTGAGAAAAAGTCAGGGTCCTGCCCTGCAGGGCCTGAAGCCTCCCCAAAATCCCTTTGTGGTTGAATCTGTGCAAAAAGGAAATAAACCTGTTTTTTAAAAGGGGGAAACTGTAAAGCCACCGAATTAGTATCCTGAAACCATGTTGCTCATTGTGCCGATGAGAGGATAACATGCCAATAAATTTGGAGCCAACAGTTTTCCTAAATAATTCTAGTTCCATGTTGCTGCTGTAACTGGAGTGAAGAAGAGCAGGGGGGAGAGATGCAAATAGTGTACTGAAGGTAATGTTGAAATCATGGATTGTGTAGCTCATTTCATTTCAAAAGAGTATCCAGAAAAAAAGGCATCTTGAAGCAGCATTTTTATCAAATGCTGTTTTAGGTAGTGGATGATATAAAGCAGACCATCCTTTCCTTCTTCTCAATTTTGAAAATAAATTCACAGTCAGAAGCAGCTTGCTAACACAAACATGCAGTGCTCATTATATTAATCTTGCACATCGATTCCAGCTAATCATGTTTCTGTGGTTATAAGATCTGCTAGCAAAGCATCCTACAAAACCACATGTACTTATAATGTATTGCCTGCTCTAAGATAGAAGAAGTCTAGAATAAGTGAAAAGCATCTCAGGTGGATTGGAAAATATAGTTGTTAAATACGCACTCTGCAATACAGTAGAAATCATGCATTGCCTAACTTTTAAAAGGGAGATCCTTAAGCCCTCTCATAATTTACTAGGAATTTTTTTTCCTTTATGTTATTATTTTGGACTTTATGTTATTATTTTATTACTAGAGTAGAGTAATAAAAATAATAAATAAAATACCATTTTGGTACTCACAAATAAACCAATACATTAGAGCCATAATAATTGTTCAAAATAATATGGTTCCCATTTTCTTTGTTTTAAAAAGATGACTTGGAACAGTGGGGTGGTATAATAAAGCAGTGCTGTATAAAAAGGTTTTTACAATATTGAAGAATTGGACTTTGCCAAGAAAAATTGTAAATATAGAACATATTTCTGAGTTTGTGTGAGGGCAAATTGAATTGCAATTACTGTGCATTGTTAATGGTTCTTTGATGACTGTTTATTTGTTCTTAAAAAGTGAACCATGTCCATTTTTATTTTCTCAGGAACTCTTCAGAATCATGCTCGAAAATATAATTTACCAATTGATGAGCTTTGTTTTAGTTACAACATCATTCCAGTCTATAGAGACCAAACACAAGTATCAGAAGCTTCAAAACTGTGCCACTTTGGCAGTGAATTACCAATGGATGAACAGGTATTTACAAATCTATAATTGCAATTACTATCCAGCCACAAAGAAGGACAATCTTGAATTCACATGAGATACATTTATATAAAACCATCATGTTTATCTTGTACTGTGGTTGATTTCTCATATTTTTTAAAATGTTTTGCTATATTTCAAGAATATGTACCTGAGTAAGGTAGGAACTTGATAGTGCTAATGAATGATTAGCTCAGCTTTGACTCCCACCTTCCACCTTATTTTTTTCAGCTGCCTTCTCCTAAGGACGGGGTGCTGGTCCATGGCATGTTTATGGATGCCAGTCGTTGGGATGACAATGAAATGGTTATAGAAGATGCACTACCTCGACAAATGAACCCAATGCTTCCAGTAATTCATTTTGAGCCACATCAAAATTATGAACCCCACCTCTCGCTGTATCATGCGCCCCTCTACAAAACTGGAGCTAGAGCAGGAACTCTTTCCACCACAGGTAATTCTTTTTTCTGTGAAATTCACAGGAGTAGATATTCAATATCAACTTTGCAAATATACATGAATGACAGCCTAGCAAAGGACTTTTATTAACCACCAAATAACAGTCATCTTCCAGATGATGCTTTGAAGGGGCTTTGTGGGCCAGGTGTCTCAAAGAATCCCCCATCTAACTCAAGGGTGCAAGAGAGGGCAATGAATCAATGAACCAGGCTGAAAAAATAGCTTGATAAAAGGCCAGAGGCCTAGGCAACGTGAGAGTAAAGTCCTGTCATGACATTATTGTTTTTTTTAAAATGCAGGGAAATCATCTATGTTACCGAAGTCCCACTCTTGAAATTTTCCACATCGATAGTATTTACAGGGGTTTTCAAAATGATGTACTTGGAATAGGTCCTTCTTCTGAACCAGATCCTGGGAGTAGATAAATCCTTCTTAAAAAGCAAGCACATTTTCTCTTTTTTTTAAAATCTGGAAGCAGATACAAAAAGTGCAGAATCAAATTCTTTGGGGTTAGCAGATGTCATTCCTTTTCCGTAAGAAGGATGTCTGCTTTGTTGTAAGAGATCTTCCCCTTTGCAAACAGCTCACAGGATAAGAGTGGAGATTGCCTTCCTGTTTATCGGTAAACTTGCTTCTGGCAATGTGACAAGTAGGAGTAATGCCACATGAGTCAATGAATGTGGGCTGATGTTCCCGCTTCCTGACACTAAGTATCATAGATACTTCCCTAGAATTATGAATGAGAAAGTGGAAGTGAAAGACTCCAGCTAATTTGAATAAGGAGAAGGTGATTAGTGATGTATTGGGGACATTCCACTCCATTGGAGCTGGACAGTATATAAGGATGTGACATCTGTTGCTAACATCTGTTTCAGTTCAGCTCAAAAGAAGTGAGTAGCGCAGATGATGAACCATCAGATTGCTTGGTTGATTGTTTTGCTGTTTTTCATATGCTTGCTACCTTTATTAGTAGTATAAACACAGCAATCGTTCATAAGTATAGTCTGTCGTATGAACTAAAAGACTTCTTACAGTAGATGAAAGTGTTAATCTTATAACATTGAGGGTTATTTATGGCCAGCTCAACAGTCTCAAGTTCTGACTGTGTTGTTGCCCCTATTGGCGGAATTCCCTATCAGTAGTGAAGAGAAAACAAATAGCAGAATTTTAGAATTTCAACTAATGAATACATTCCTCTAAATGGTCCAGTTGTTAGAAACTTTAATTAAAACCCTGTCTTCCAACTCATAATGTTCTCATGTAGCATGTTCATTTTCACCTGTTTCCACAGGGATTTATTGTCACATCTGATCCAGACTGGGACCTTTAGGCAGCCCTAGGGATGAACTTTAGTGCAACTGGTCACCATCCATTAATACATAAACAGAGGCTTAAAAATAGCTTCATTCCAACCGTGTCATTGTTTTGAAATAATTTGCTAAACTTTTGTGCATTCTTTCTGTATAGTGTGCACTAAATCTGTCCATTGTCTCCTATTATCATCAAAAGAAAATAATCTAAAGAAAATGGTTTGAGCTCAGGGTCTCATTTTCTATAACAGAGTCAGGCAACTCAATGTCCTTGTTTGCTGCCATTAGATTAGAATTTGTATTTAATTTTTTTGAGCCAAAGGACCAGAAGAAATCTTGGTTTTTAATTATGGTTTTATGGAATGGTTTTTATTTCCTAGAATGGTGGAAGCATGATTTTCAAGCATTATGGTTTAGTGCGCTTGTGCGCCACGTTTAAGCACATGGCAAGCCTTTTCTTGCGATTCACCATAATCAGTGAAAGTATCTGAGGAATAATGTCACATTAACCCAAAATATACATGCAGGACTCTTGATTTATGGTGCCTGCATTTTGAAACTACCTAAGTACATTAAGGTACACGTTGCCAAAAGAGTAGGCAGTTTTGCTAATACAGAGGTTTTTCCCCTTCCAGAAATGCTAGCGTATTCCACAGCTGCACAGAAGTTGACCCAATTCATTGGGAATCCTAGGCCTCCAATGGGCTGCATGCAGACCCCAAAGCTTGCAAGTCAGTCTGCCTGGATGACTTTCTTTACCCCTAGTTCCTGCTGTCACCTTCACATGCCCTTCTGTCAGCAGTCATCAGATCAGCAGGGGAACTCAGGCAAGCGTGAGACTGCATTGAGGAAGAAAGTATTACGAGCTCCTTCTTTATACATGCATGCCAACTGCTTAGCATCAGCCGCATACCAATGCCCAAAGGTTGCCCACCTCTCTCAACCAAATATAATGAGCTGTTGTTTTCTTTCTTCTAGATCTTATTTTGGGTTTTGTGTGTATTGGGGTGGAGGAGACTTAGGAACACTAGCTTAGGAACATTTGAAACACTAACAATTTTCTTTGTTGTCATTAGGTCATTCTACAAATTTTGTGGTTACTGTCTTACTTCCTTCAAAAAAATCAAGCGACTATTGGATAGCCAAAGGATCTGCATTACTTTGCCAGTTAAATGAATAATCAGCAGGGTAGGGTTTCTGTCTTCTAGCAAGACTTTGGCACCGTGCTGAGACTCTATTCCAGGTGGGGAACAGTAACACTCCATCACTGTCATGCCTATGGAAATAGATTCCTGTATAAACACATTGTCAAAAGGCCATATTTCTCTTCAATTTCATTTTTTAAAGTGCATTACATTTTATCAACAGGTTGGAATCAATATTCACTTTTCATTTCTCTTGATTCCTTTGCATGTATTCACTGGCAGATCACATGGATTTTTGCATCAGTAATACAGGTGTCTACAAAAAGTGCATGTTTTGTATCAAATTAACTTATTGTGAATCTTATCCTTTTAGTCTTTATATTTCATTTTCTTTGTAAATGTGATTTGATTATAAAAGAAGATCCTTTAAAACAACAGCAACAATGGTTTCGGCCAATTCTGTTTTATCTGTAAAATGCTGTAAGTCCTTCCTCAGTTTCTCTCAAACCTTCCAAATGAAATAATTATTGGGGAAACAATAATTTGGCAGCTTGCAAACAATTGGAGAATTGTTACATTGTATACTTCCAAGAGTTGATTGGTACAAATTGTGATCTTGGATGAGTTTAATGTATGACGTGATTATTTGCATTTGGCAAATCACTATCTCTTTCAATTCTGGGGACATAGAATGAACAATTCCTTTATTCATTAAACGTGGTGTCTAATGGGGGAAGAAACTAGATCAACAACATCTGTCTGTGATATTACAGGATCTTAGACTCTTGAATCTTTTTATGCTATAGAAAAAAAAACCTGTAATTGTTTTCTGTAGAAGGTAAAAACTACAAGGATTCATGACCAGGTTTTAATGTGCAGTTAGCTGTGAAGGGAATGTGTATTCCATTCAAAGCAATATAGTGCAGAAAAACTGAATCTTGCTTTGACGTGCATTAATTTTGCTCATCTCACTGTATCTCCAATTTCTATCAATAGTTGTCAGTAATAAGTGAAACGTGCTGCATTCCATGCACATTTGGGGTTGCGGTATATATTAATTGTAAGAAAATTAAAATCAATAAGGTTGGTGCAATTTAAGGATATTGGAGATGTTCAGACATAAATTCAAAGACAAAGGTAATAAGTGTGCAGCCGCAGCACTCAAGTTAGGGAAAGGGCGTAATTTATGTAATAGAAAAACAGAATATTCAACAATGAAAACATTTTTAACTTATTAGAAAAAAGTATTGCATTGACTTCACATTGTTATCAAGTGGGAAATGTTTTAGATTATCACAGTGATAGTAAAAGCTAAAACTTGCCATTTATTTGGCAAACAGCAACTAACAGCATCATTCAATACATTACTGGAGATGAAATCTGTGTTAAACAACGATGCCGAACAAAAATATTGAAAACGATACATTTAGCAAAGATCATGTTTCTAGGAAGAATTTACCAATGCAGCAACATGTTCACTAGTGTTTCCTAGTAGCACATATAGGTTCTATTTACTCAGTAAAGTGTATGCTGTATATCTGATTTCTTGTCTAATATTATTGGTGATTATGATCACAAGTATAGGGAGAAGACACTATTTGAAACAAATAACAAATAACAAGAGCCAATTCTGTATCTAGAATATCTAACACTGGGGAGACAATTGAAATTTGAAACACATGCCGACTTCTTGCTTTAATACTAAATTCAGCACAGAAAGTCTTTATTTCCATTTGAAATCTCATTGTTCTTCAAAACTAATGGCATCGTTTCGTAATTTCCAATTACACTGGGGCATTCTTCTATTCATTCTGGAGAGGCTTATGTAAAATCTTTTGTAACAGCTTCAATAAAATTTGGAGCGGACATGAGAATTGTAAGCGTGCAGATGATGGCAAAAAGTGAAAATGCCACAAGGCATAATCTGTCTATGACAGCAGCTGCAAACTTCCATTCACTGCAGACCTCTTCCCCTTCATCCTGTTTCCGGAAACGGGCTGCAATGAACTGAACTTCTTCCAGGATTTTCACAATCACTGGGATAGTGTCCATTAAAACTTTTCTCGGAATGCTGTCGTTATCTTCAGGCGGAGAGCTCTGGTCCTTTCCACCTTTGGTGTCTATCTCATTAATCTGTGGGCAGCAGGGGTTTTCCATGGCATGGTAGCTGTAGATCATGTTGCCATTGCTAGAATGGTGTCCTGGTAAGATGTTCATTTCTACACTGCTGACACTGGACTGGTGCCTCGAGTGGCCGTATCTGCAAGAGAGAGGCCTGATGTTCTCCCCTGGTTTTTTCATCCTGAGAAACCAAGCGCACCAGTTCAGCAAGACGATACGGACCTGAAAAAGACAGAAACGCTCAGTGCCCTTCACGGAGGTCTTGTGAGTGATTGCACAAAAGAGAGCAATGCGGTTCACAAAGGATATTGCCGTTTAGTAAATTGCTATAGGAAGCATAACGGCTCATTACAAAGATCTTGGACAAAATCATTTTTCAATTATCTGCTTCCTCCAGCTCTTCCTCTAGCCTTAAGCTGTTCATCTGGAGAGAAAAACCCCCCGCTTCTCAGGTATTTTTCACAAAATTGCTTTTTTATTCTTGCTGCAGAAACAGATTCTTTCTTAAAGATACCTATAATCCTTCATAATAAGGCTTACAGGTAGCTTTAGGAAGAATTTGATTGCTCCCAAGAAATTAACATTTGCCAAGAATCCAATTCACTGGAAAGTTGCATTTATTGAAGTCAAAGAAATTTAATTTGATTGAAAGCGATTGCTAAGCCTGCTAAATGTAATGAACGGGAAAAGGCCAAGTGCTATTTTGACACAAGCAGTCTAAACTTTTCATTTGTTTCTCTTATCGTTTCCTATTCTACTCTAATTGTTGGCCAGAAAAATCCCTAAGAACTTTGAACCAGCTTGAAACCTGAGAAAGGTACAGGTAATGTTTGACTTATGACAACAATTGGGACAAAAACTTTGATTGCTATGGGATAAGATCATTAAATGAGTCATTGTATGAACAAACTCACTTTTATGACCATTTTATAGTGGGTCATTAAGAAAAACACAAGCCATTAAGGTCACAAATTGCAGCCACATGACCACTGGACACTACAACAATCATAAATGTGAACTGGTCCCAAGTGCTGAAATCATGATCACGTGACTGTGGGTGGTGTGACCTTCACAACTTTGAGGATGGGTCATAAGTCATTTCTTTTCAATGCCATCATAACTGTGAATCGTAGTTAAAGCAATGGTTGTAAGGCGAGGATTACCTGTATTTGTTTAGTGAAAAATAATCAGCAAAGTATCTAATTCAAAGTCTGTTTTAACTGGGGATTTAGTTGGGTAGCTTTTAGATAAATTAATATCTCTGCTACTAAGAATATTCGAAACAGTTCTTGAACTTTATGAAAATATTTGCAAGATGAAAAACAATTGTACAGCTAAAGAACATGTCTTGGAGCTATTACTCAGATTCCTGCAACAAGCAGATCTCACAGAGTAGTATGTGGCAGAAATGTAAAGGAATAAGACTAGCACTTCTGCCGGGCAATGTTTTATTATACCACAATGTTTAGTTCCCATGACACCAATGGAGCCTTTTTAATAAGTACAAGGAAGAAATAATATGCTCCTGGTAATGAATATTTAATGTTTAAAAATTACATTTTAGAGTGTTTACATATGGAGGGAATTTTACAGTGGAGGAGGGGCAAAAGTGCAATACCATATGTGATGATATATTATTCCAAAAAGGTATACATGAGAAAGCAAGGGGGGAAAAAACTTCAGAAGGTGCTATTGATGATCGTAAAATGCCAAGACTAAGGAAAAACATTGCTTTTTACTGCTTTAAGTTGACCATCACTGATGATTAGTACTCAAATGAAACTAATCGGGATATTTAAAACTAGACTAAAAAAGTCAAGAAAACATTTCAAAAGAAGGTAATGGACGAAAAAACCAATCTCTACATGAAGACACTCAGATTGTGAGAAAGTTGAACTGAATTCAGAGGTGCATGCTTTTGGCGGAATAGAAGCAACGGCTTGTGGTTGAGTGGCCATTTTTAAAGAAATGGGCCAAAGTTCAAGTGAAACTAAGACATGCTGGTAAATCTGATGTTTTACTAATTACAAAGTGGGATTTTTGTGGGAAACAATTTTTTGTTACTGATCTTTTGATATAGATGCTTCTGTAAATTAAAAATATTTTTCAAGATGGAAAGTAACTGCAACAGGATCCATAGGATTATAAATTTAAGAATTGAAACTGAGATGCAGAGTGTATGAAGTAGACCAGTGATGGCTAACCTTTTTCTTTTCGGGTGCCTAAAAGCCAAAAGAAAAGATGAAAGGTCTCCTGCTTGGTCAGTCATAAACCCTGCAGGCTCAGCATAAACCAATGTGAGGAGAGGAAGTAAGAATTAGTATCCTACGCTTAAAAACCATCTGTTCTTTCTAGCATCGTCTAAGTGATTAAATATAAAAGATATCGCTGTTTGTGAAGGCTGATGTATAGTGGTCACTTACCCACTGGGGCATCTTTCCTGCTTGAGGGTCATGATGATGAAACTGAAGCACCAAGACTGTTACTACTACAGATAAACCAACAATGACCATGATGCTTGCAAAATATTGAGCTGCAGATTTAAAAGGGAAACAAGAATAAACAGTTTTTTATAACTTTCAAGCCCTAAAAAAATAAGTTTAGTAATGCGTAGTGCTACATTGCAAACAAATTACCACAAAATACATCTGGTTAAAGTATATTAAAGGAAAAAATGAAACAACTACATATTTCTAACCATATTAAATTTAATTCCACCCTTCCGATTTTCATCATGTTCTTTGCTCTAGAATGCTGATGACAAAGAGAAAGGAGGTAATGTTATTAGCTCACATATCAGCAACTTTTCTTTTTTAGATCTTCAAGGCAATAATCCTTAGCAGCTGCAAATGCTATGCATGGTGCAGCTAGAAATGTTTTTATGGATGAGCAGGCAGTATGATAGCAAAAACCTTTATTAAGTCAACAGAGTGGTTGCAAGACATTCTGGAAGGTTTGAGCTTACCTCCCCAACAGGCAAGATAATTAAACTTAGGCGCTTCAGCTTGAAGCCTGTGCTCAGAGAGCATCTAAAGTAAGCCAGCAATGTTTAAGAAAAATAATTACCTAATATTTAACATCTAATTCCACCTCATGTTGGAATGTTGAACAAATATTTGAGCCATGCTAGATGAGTATAGTGTAGATATAATTATACCACTGATGTGCTTCTTACTCGTTTATCAAGTTGCTAGGCTACCCAAATCCAAAATGGCTCTAGGCAACTTCACACTATTTGTTTGTTTATTTAATTTATGTAGCGCTCACACACACACATTTCACATTTGTGACTGGGAGCTCACACAGTTAAATAACAAAACAATAAACAATAAAAAATAAAAAGCAATGCAAAGCCAATTAAAACAGTTAAAACCATAAAACTTAATTTGTGGGAGAGTACAATCTATACAATTGCTATCAACATAACCAACTCACAGGCTCCATACTACCACTAGATCCCCAGGCACGATGACATTAATGGAAAACAACATGGTTTTAAAACAGCGAGCAACCAAAATAGTCTCTTTACAATCTCCCCAGCCTACAAGGCCTAATTGCATCCAATAATTGTTTTATGTTCTTCCACTGTGTTCCCCCAACAGATCACGAGCAAAGATTTGGTCTGGCTCAGCCAACTAAAAGAAGCTTTAGATACATACTGTTCATGTTAATTAAATTAACACGAGTTAGCAGACGTGATCTTGGTGTATGTCTCTTTTTAACAGCACATTCACAACACGAGAGATTGAGCCTCTCGTGTTGTGTTACTCAAAAAGGTGGATGTTTTCTACAAGATAAAACAGCAGTAAAGATTCAATAATTAAAAAAAAAGAAGATGGTACATCTTAAAAAATGTTTGGAATCACTTGATCCCAAGTAAAATAATTTATAAATTGCTTTGGAGTGAAGGACATGCAGAAAGATTACCCAGTACAAAGAAAGAAATATGAGAAACAAACTCAAAATAATGCCTCCTTGATTTTGTTTAGTGTAAGATGTACTGTACCCTACACTAATAAAGGGGCACTCCAGAAATTTCAGTGGCGTCTGTCTTGAAGGCCTGTCATCCGTTTTGAAAACCTGTCTCTCTGTCAAAATCAAGGCAGGTCTTTCACATGCTTGCTTCAGTTTCGGGGTTGTGTAAAGTTTTCTGCAAGTTTTACGCTGGCCCATGACTGAAAGTAAGATTTGGTTGATGTTGCAGCTTTCTTCTTAACAGTTCTTCCATACCTTCCCCCAAGGTCATCCTTAAGTTTCTTTACATCCAGGAATAGAGCTCAAAATATTGAACTGAATATTGGGATTTAATTTTAATGTGCTCCAAAGGTAAATGGATGGTTATGTTGAGCTGGATGTCTGGAATGGAAATGCTCTCAAGTACAACTGAGCATAATCCCTCCTATCCCTTAGTTCACGGGTATCAAACTCATGGCGTGACGTTGCCATCGCATGACATTTCACAATGTTTTTCCTCTGTGAAGCTGGAGTGGGTGTGGCTTGTGCGTGACACATCCAGCCCATGGACCGCCAGTTTGACACCCTTGCTTTAGTTGATATTAAATTATGTATCTGAGCACCACCTACTTATCTAAAAGTGTCCAATTATTAACTATTGTTTGCTCCTCGAAAAATGTGAATGAGAAAGGATAGAGATTATATCCCTTCCAAACTCACACATTCTATGTGGCCACATTATTTTATTTCTTACCCAATAGCAAATCTCAATCTGCCTCTGATATCTAATGCAGAATCGTCAGTCTACTGATCAAACTACAATTCCCAGCATACAGCATACGAAGAAAACTCGACTGTCCTTGATTCCAAACTGCCCTTTTCTGGGTGTCCATAAACTCACTCTCTGCTCCCCAACATATGAGATTCTTGTCTAGAGAGGGGAAGCCTCGCTCATGCTTCTGGATAACTTCAACCATTCCAACTACCAGTTCACAATTCCCAACCAGCTTTACAGGATGGAACCTTAAGGGGAAAAAAATGGCGGATCTCTCTTTGGGGGACAGCTATAACAATTCAGTTGGCATAATATTGATGCCTTTTGTGACACTCTTTATTGTTAATGTGCCTGTTTGTACAGAGTTCAGACATCACTGTTCATTTTGTACTGCAAAAATGGAGAATCAGTTGAAGGAGAGAAAGAAAGGGAGAAAAAGAGAAGAGGGATGGCAGTGGAGAAGTTCATAATCCACCTTAACTAACCTAATGAATTACCATCCAGTTTCTTACTGTTTGGAAGCACCCACTGGGACAGCAAACAGTCTCAAGAAATGAACTATGAAGACGAGATAAATGTACTTGATAATAGATGACATCTTAAAAAAACCATCTAAAAACCAGGTTATGAATGTTTCTTCACAAGAAGATGTTTAAAAGGAACTAGAACTTCAGGACATAGGGGTAACTTAAGCTACTGTAATATAAGCAAAGCATTATATTATAAATCAAAGTTCTTATTTTAGTGGCCTTTTTTTCCTTTGGGCTGCTATCTGAAAAGACGGCAGTCCACAGAAATGCCATTTGACTGAAGTTTGTGGCTTCAGCAGCCTCTCTTGATAGATGAAGTTGTAAAACATTCTAGCCCATCAGAATCTGTGGTTGACTTCAGTTCCCATCACCTCTGAATATTAGCTATGCTAATTAGAGCTGGTAGCCAGGTGAGAAGCAACATAGGATCCCTATGTTAAGAGTCAGTTGCTATGAGTAAGATGTTGTTGTGCTTTATGACAAGAGTTGGATTCATACAACAGAATGAAAGATCTCACAGAGCCTCTGAGAAGACACTTGGTTTAATTTGGACACCCCCAAGCAAGCACATCTGGCTTCTTGAATTTCTTTCTAGGCTGAAGATGCACATGTATCACGGAACAGGTCAACTGCAAATGCTGAAGGAAAGAAGAAAGGATAATCAGATGAAGGTGTAATGTGTAATGGAAGACCCCACCCAGAAGAATTGAGAAGGAAGACTCAAGGATGAATAGTGAAAAGACTGGACAATGGAGAAAAGGAGCTATGTTGGAAGGACAGTTCAGGAGATGAGTAATAGGACAAAGTATAAAGAAGCATGACCAAGAAATCTCAGAAAAAGAGTTATTTTTTTCCTTTTTTCCACCTACTCCTTTTTAACTTAGAAAAGATCGGGAACAGAAAACCAAAAATAAAGCAAAAAAAGGACTTAGCAAAGTCCAGGGATTAATGTTAGAAATGTAATGAAAAAGAGGGGGATGGAAACAGTTAAGAAACACAATGAACACTCTGTAAGTAAATTTATATTAAAATGCAATTACGATGTAAGAGGAAGATCTGTTTATATGGTTGCTAGGAGTCAACAATAACTTAATGATATACAATCAATCAATCAATCACCCAATCATAATAGAAAGAAGACCACTGTCCATTGGAAAGATAAGCACACATCAATGACTTTGTCAAATCACTTTAGTTGGGAGGGATGTGTGTGTGTATGTGTGCGTGCGTGTGCGTGTGTTTGTGAGCTGTCTTTTTCCCATCTGGATAGTCCCAGCAAACTTACTTCTCAAAGCATTTACCAACTTATTTCCTACTTCAGATTCCAAGAACTCATACAATACTGAGAAAGTAAACATAAAAATTCTTAGGGTGAAGGTCTTCGCTATCAAAGAAAAGGAGTGGGTAGGCTGTCAAATCAAGCAGGAAATGGAGCTGGGAGAGAGGAGGGGAGAAAGAGAAAAGAAAGAGGCTTTTCACTCTTTTCTCACCTGCTGCTTCATCAGTCTGAAACATCTATCATGCAGAGCTAACAGCGACTCTGACTAGATAACAACGTGAGAAGAAAACTTTTATACTTAAAGCAAAGAAGATATTCTCTTGAAACAGATTGCACATCATCGATATTTCAGGGATGAAAGGACAGTCCCTGGGGTCATTTTTTCCCCCTTCCTGTGCTCAAAGTATTTCAGACTAGAGTTTCAACCGTCTCTTGCCATTGGCCAGAAGCTGAGGCCCCAATTATCTGGAAGGCACTGAGCGGCCAAAATGCAACCTCCTCTGAGCTTCCTAGGCAATTTTTGCAATTTTTTTGACAGCCATATGAAAGTTGTTTTCTACTGCCTTCGTCCAGGAAGCTTCCCTGCTTCCCAATATAATCTATGGTGCTGAGATCTCCCTGAGGTTGTCCCATCCAAACACTACCCAGGTCCAAGGCGGATTAGCTTGGTGCTGCAACTGGCTGGAGCCAGAAAATTAACAGCTTTTTGAGAGGGGCCTCCTGCTTACTGAATTTAATCCTTTTCTGCAACGTTTAAATAGGACTTTGCTCTTTCTTTCCTTCATTTTAAATTGTGTTTTATCCAATTCCATCTTAAATTGCTTTTATCAAATTTTAGTAATAATTTGTTTCTGGAATTCTGCATTTTGATATGGCCCAAGGACTGATCAATAAATAAAGATTAATAAAGATCAATTTCCCAGCCTAATATATAGTTTTGGAGTCTCTTGGTAGTCTCCCATCCAAGTAATAACCCAGCAGGACCCTGCTTAGATTTTAAGACTGACCAAGTTTACTTAGGGACTCTTACCTGCTCCAGTTTTCTCAAATGAGAGTAGCAATATATGAATGAACTGGAATTTTTTTTTAAAATGAACTGGATGTTCCACAATTGCTTTCTAGTTTAGCTGAATTGTGTGTAAATTTCTATACCTCAATTACCAGCAATCTTCTCTTTTGCTTCTTTGCTGCCTAAAACGGTTGTAAGCAAACGACAGGGCTATCAATTGAGCTACGACATTTTTCCAGCTACTTCCTATTGTTCGTCATCCATAACGTTGTATTTGATAACAATTAATCAATATGAGATTCTGTTTCTTGGTATGTTGCTGAGTTCATTAATTGATTCATTTTGCTGAACTCTCAACATTGTTGTTGTGAGCTTCCCTAGAGAAAGCCCAGGAAAGCTATCAAATAAATTCAGTTGCTGCCAGTACTACTTCTCTGTCAACCTGAAAGAGATTAATCTCTACTGGACACAACATTCTGCCTGTTATTGATCCAGAAACTATGCCTATTGTTATTCAATGTGTGGGCAGGCAATGATGATGATACTCCAGACTCATATAGTAGATTTCAGCAAAACAAAGACCCTCAGCTTATAAAGCTTACAGGTGAATCATACAGAGGTTTTGTGGCAAATGTTTTGACCCAGGAAAAGGCAACATAAAAAAAAAACCACCCTAAGAGGTTTTTTTAAAATCAGAAATCCAGGAATACTTGACATGGCTTTGTTCTATGGAAACAGTTACCCTCTGGCAAGTAGTGGCAGATGTTTCCTCTAGCCTGTACTGATAAAGATGTTGGAAGAAATTCCAGACATCTATATTTTATTCTGTGCAATGAAATTTTGTGTTACTGATGTGTGAATACACTTTCCTCTCAGGAACTAATCAAGATGTGCCTATTATGTTGCCTATGTCTGAGTGTGTTTATGTCTCCCTGTTTAATCAGGGAGTGTGCCTATTGGCTCTGTGTGTGTGTGTGTGTGTGTATTATGCTAACCCATCATACTGCATTTGTGTATGTGTTCACAAAGAAGCAACAGGCAGGGTGTCTAATGGTCTACTCTGGGCCACATGACCAGAAGAGAGTCAGATGAGGATGGTGCGATTAGCAACATGCCTAGTTGCTGCCCAAGCAATTCCCTCGTGAGGATACATTGGGCATTTTTTTTACCTCTGCAGCCCATGGCTTGTTCCAAGGCATTTTCAAAGTTTATTTTATTTTCACTGGCTTCTTTCGCCACACAAGATGTAGTCTCAATTTATTTTGTTACTTAAAACTAAGACCGTTCACAGAGTTTCATTCCTCTTTGCATAATTACTTTCCAACATTCCAGTGGATTAGAAAGAGGGGGAAATTTAGTTTCCATGTAGCTATTGGAAAATCATTTGCAAACTATACGCTAAGCATTTGCTGGGAAAGTTATGGCACTGGCTAAAACTCTTAAAATCCTTACAGAACAAAAAGAACTTAGTTTATCAGGTCTTAATGGCACAGCATTTGACAGAGAAATATGCACAGTCACCCAAGTTTTCCCTGTACACTAGCTTCATAAATTTTAAGACTGCACTGGATAGTTCCTCCAGAAACAAACTCTAAATCAGAGGTGTCTAACTTTGGCAACTTTAAGACTTGTGGAAATGGCTGGCTGGGGAATTCTGGAAGTTGAAGTCCACAGGTCTTAAAAGTTGCCAAGGTTGGACATCCCTGCTGTAAATCAAGTTTGAGGTGTTTTTTCCCCTAACCTATAACTACTTTTGTTCCTCCACCAGTTTTATTCAATATATTAGGGTTGGATAAGGTCTGCTGTCAACATTATCTCTTTATATTAATAGTTAAGTAGACCATTTCAACAGTTCAGACTTCCAGAAATATTATTATTTTATTTTCAGGCTACTATTCCAAACTCTCAGAAAAGAGCATTTATTTTGGATTGGTCAGTAATCCTAACAAAGATTTAATCGATTGACCTAGTTTTGGGTAATCTTGTCTTTCATACAATTGTGCATACAGCGTAGTATAAAAGAGTATTAAGCGTCAATCCATATAGGCATCCATACAATCCAACAATTTGGCAAAAATGATGAAATGTGTCAAGCTCTGTCCCTGACATATGTTTGTGACACCATGATGCAGATATAAAAGGGTAGAGCTTGTATTGTGAAGCCACAACACTTGTTTCAGCATCCAACACTTTTGGATGCTTATGCTGGACCATTTAGCTCAATGCCCCCTTTTCCCCCCAAGCAATAAATTCAAGCAAAATGGATTATGAACAATTGTTTTCTATTAGCATACAGTGGTTAACAGTACAGCACCCTTGGTAAAGGAGCCTAATATTCTTGTCATTCATTCTCCATAAGGGATGGTGCAGTGGCTCAGTGGTTAACATACTGGGCTTGTCGGCTGGAAAGCCAGCAGCCCAGGTTCGAGACCTGAGCGTCACATGACAAGGTGAGATCCCGTCTTGCCCCAGCTCCTGTCAACCTAGCAGTTTGAGAACATGCAAACACCAGTAGATAAATAGGTATTCTTTCCTTTAAGAGCCGTAGTGGCACAGTGGTTAGAGTGCAGCACTGCAGGCTACTTCTGCTGACTGCCAGCTGCCAGCAGTTTGGCAGTTGGGTCTCACCAGCTCAAAGTTGACT
>JANHFT010005657.1:145538-155585 GCA_032467955.1 Pseudoxenodon macrops
CTGAAGATGAAACTCAAATACTTTGGCCACCTAATGAGAAGGAAGGACTCACTAGAGAAGAGCCTAATGCTGGGAAATATTGAGGGCAAAAGAAGAAGATGACAGAGAATGAGGTGGCTGGATGGAGTCACTGAAGCAGTCGGCGTGAGCTTAAATGAATTCCAGAAGTTGGTAGAGAACAGGAAGGCCTGGAGGAACATTGCCCATGGGGTTGCAATGGGTCAGACACAACTTCACAACTAACAACAATATGCAAAAGGTAACATCAGAAACATTAAGCTGCAAAGAACAGAAATTGGAATTAAAGTTGCTGGACGAAATATTAATGATCCCAATTATGCTGAGAATATCATTTTAGTGGATGGAAATAAGGAAGACACAGGGAGTTCCATGTTGACAGTAAAATATGAACCTGCAAGAAGCACTTTGATACTTTATATTTTTTTAAAAACCAAAACCAAAAAGTTTATATCAACTGCTGGTGCCAATCAAAAACTGAAGAATTAGTGGAAGTAGTAACAGATTATTTTTCTGGACTAAAAAATCCACATGGCAAATACTAAAACAAGCTATATAATAAGACAGATGAAGCATTCCATGATAGATAAAGTAGACAGCTCCCTAGAAGTATTCATTATAAAACTGAAGCTTATATATTTTAAACACACAATGCAGAAGTAGGAGTCTATAGAGAAGATCCTGATGCCTGAAAAAACTCAAGGCACTATCAAATGAGGTTGGCACAAAATGCTAGATACTATTATTGGTATCACAAGCATGAACTTAAAGGAACCCAAAAGAACAGTTATTGACATACAAGTGACTGAACAACTGAAGAACAACAACAAATGCAACTGACAGATCTGTATGGAAAGAATTTTGGGTTCAATGAAGCATTGAACTTGAACTTTGGGTTTCAATGAAACAAGAACAGTATATCTTCCACTGACAGGAATTACATTGGAATAATTCCTTAGATGTGCTTGACTTATATTTATTCTTTTTCTCCCAACCAAACATTCCAACCTTCCTTGCCTCTTTATCCTCTGGAATGTAGCCCCTCCCTCCTGGGAATCCAGGCTACATTCCATTACAGACAAGCAATCTGAAATTACATGTTGATGCCTAGGAATATATTTTCCCTTTTTTTTTAATTTGAAGAATCCATCAAAAAGCAAAATAAGGGGTTTTTTGTTGCTAATTTTAACCGGTGATAACCAGAAACCTGTTCCTCCTCATCTTTTTCTACCTGGAGAATTTCCATTTTCTCAGTTTGTGTACATAGCAATAGCACTTAGACTTATATACTGCTTTATAGTGCTTTACAGCCCTCTCTAAGTGGTTTACAGAGTCAGCATATTGCTTCCAACAATTTGGGTCGTCATTTTACCCACCTCAGAAGGATGGAAGGCTGAGTCAACCTTGAGTCTGGTGAGATTTGAACTGCCAAATTGCAGTCAGCCAGCAGTCAGCAGAAGTAGTCTGCAGTACTGCACTCTAACCACTGCACCACCGAGGCTCATTATGTTCTAAGACAGGGGTGTCAAACTCACAGCCCGCAGGCCGGATGCATCCATGTACTGTCCCCGCCCCCACCCAGTTTAGCAAAGGGGGGGAAAGTCCCAAAACGTCACATAATGCTGCCATGACGATACAACTTTGACACCCCTGTTCTAAGAGAAATATTTTTTATGTACAGAATAAATCATTTAATTTTTATATAGAAATATTTATTTCTCCTAGTAGTTTCTTTAAAAATGCTGAAGTTTCATATTAATACAAAAGAGGGTTGTGGGATGAGAACAAAGTATGTATTTATTTAAAGTTGCCAATATCTCAAGCATCTCAATCAATCCAGCTCCTTCTCTGAAAAAAAGAATTGCTTGCAATAAGCAGGAATCATTTCAAGAAACTAAAGTACTTTGATTTATCTACCATTTGAAACCCTTAATACCACTGAATGTAATAGTATAACTATTGGAAATCAAACAGAACAAACATCTCCTGGAAGAATTTTGATGAAACCATTAATTTTGCATTTAAAATGTAGATCATATTTTAAAAAAACACACGTAATCTTTAAACAGGTTTAACTCCGTAATCAATTGCGCTGAAGGACATGATTAAATCCATTTATGCATACAACTTCAGGCAAAGGCAGTAATTTTTCACTCTGAAAATTGATAGTCAGCATGTGAAAACTGTCATCTTGCTTGTTTTTTAAGCCAACCAGTAAATCAATTGCTATCTTCTCTGATCTTCAGACATTGCAATCTTGCCATTTATGTATTTCTTTTTTTTTCTAGAGAGGGTTGTTTTATTTTTTCCAATGTGAAAATTTTTTAGCGGAAAAGTATGTAAAATAGCTGAGGACTCTGTTTTTCTGTCAGCAGAACATCTCTGAGAAAATTTATCAGGATGGAACTCAATTTGTTGAAAGATGTGGGAGAAGCCAGAAAAAGAAAAATCAAGCTTGAAAATGGCCTAGATCTGGCTGAGGGCTAGAGAAAACATTTTAAAAAACTAAAACCAAGACCAAAACCAAACCAAACAATGCATCTTCATGAGAGAGACAGGTGGTCAGCAACTCAGGATAATGTTAAAATGCTCCATTTTAAACCCCATACATTTCTCCATCCAAATGTGAAGTGAACGTCTTTGGCTAAGCCAGGATATGTTTCTAGCTGCTTCAGACTGCGACGATTGTCAAATTATTAGTTAAGCTTTTGATGTTGTTGGGAGTAATGGGAAGAGAAAGAGGAAAGAAGTTGATTAACTTTGGAGGTCAAACAACAACTTAATAAAACCGGATTTCTCTTGTAGTCAATGGCACAATACACACAGTACTAGAAGAACTAGGATGATGAATTAATATTAACAATATTAACAATATTAATATTGGTTAATATTTGTTGTCTAATCCAATGGATGATTAAGATTTTGCACACTTCAAGTTGTTATGAATTTCACTTTGCTTATTTATGTACATTTTTATGGTTGAAAAAAATAAAATAATCAGGTCCAGAGCTGCATCTTTACTGAAATAGGTTCATTAATGTGTGATTCCCAGGAGAAAAATAATCCTATTGCTTCCATAGAAATGACAGTCAATAAGTAAAACTAACTTAAGGAGCTGCGGGGGCGCAGTGGTTAGAATGCAGTACTCAGTTGACTCAGTCTTCCATCCTTCCGAGGGGGGTAAAATGTGGACTCAGATTGTTGGGGACAATATGCTGACTCTGTAAACCGCTTAGACAGGGCTGCAAAGCACTTTGAAGCGGTATATAAGTCCAAATGCTATTGCTATTTCAAATTTTGTCCATTCTCTCATTCTGGCTAACAGTGATCAAATAATGCCACACATGAACACATTTGAACATTATTCTATTTTGAAAAAAGAAAAAAAACTCTTTGCTCCTTGGTCAAGATAAGATGTAAGTAAATGGTGTTGCAAAAAAACCCACAGGGGCTAAATACAGCTTCCAAAGCTAACAAAAAACTGACCACAGTGATAGTTAATGACTGCAATGAGGTTTGAGTGACTGACAGGTTGACAGGCTATTAATTTTAAATGTTCAAGACATGGCAAGTAGGATGAAGATGATAAAGATATGGCAGCTATGAGATCTCTTGCTTTCTGTTAGGATTTCAGTACTGCAATTTTAATCACTTCCCTGCTTTCCTTCTCCTGTAGTCTGGTTGAGCCGTAAAAAAACATTTACGGTATCTAGAGTTGCTTTTCATCTTGAATTATGATTTCCTCCTCATTTAGGCCTCATACAAAGTTAACTTTTTAGCTTGTTGCACTTCAAGGGTTCGATCATTGTCTAATTTTTTTACCAGTCTCATTTGTAATTATTGGTTTTTTTTATTGCACTTGCATACAATTGCAGCAGTAGCTTATTTCAGAAGAAACTGGCCAAGCTCTACTGAAGATATCAAAGCCTTCAACATTAGTTTCCTCCACACAGCTTTTGCATAGAAGAAATTATCTGTCATTAGTGTGATTAGCTCTCAATTAGTTTTTGTCTCCCATGCTGGTTTTTTTTTTTTTATTCATGTTCTCCCTCTCGGAAAGAGAACAGGAACTGGCAAATTAAGGAACAATTTATCTGTGCATTAGTGGAAGCCATGGAGAGAATTCATTTAATTAAATTTGCAAGTGATCTTCCCAAAGCAGAATTTATTTTAGATTACAGAAGAACAGACTATCAAGTTTCACTCATTTTATTAAAAACTTTTGATTTGTCAGATTTTTCATATCAATTTAAAATGTTGCAAAAAAAGTCATTTACGGTAATTCGTCTGTGCTTTTTGCACACGTGGTAATATTCAAAAGTCTGCCAACAATTGTTGTTGTTATTTGTTTTGTCAAACACATATTAGATAATATATATAAGTATAAACATGATTTGAATACATTAAATGAATATGAATAAAAGGAAACATTAGGACAGGGATGGAAGGCACGCTGGTGTGCTTATGCACACCCCTTACAGACCTATTAGGAATGGGGTAAGGTGAAGAGTAGACAGTCTAAGGTTAAAATTTTGAGGTTTTGGGGATGAAACCTCAGAGTCAGGTAGTGCATTCCAGGCATTGACCACTCTGTTGCTGAAGTCATATTTTCTGCAATCAAGTTTGGAGCAGTTTACTTTAAGTTTGTATCAATTGTGTGCTTGAGTATTGTTGTGATTGAAGCTGAAGTAGTCACTGACAGGTACAACATTGTAGCAGATAATTTTATGAACTACACTTAGTCATACTGAAGGCAGCATAGTTCTAAGTTGTCTAAGCCCAAAATTTCAAGTATGGTGGCATAAGGTATTATGTTGCAAGCAGAGGAGTGGAGGACTCTTCTCGTGAAATATCTCTGGACATGCTCAATTGTATAAATGTCTGATATGCAGTGCAGGTTCCAGACAGATGAGCTGTATTCAAGAATTGGCCTAGCAAATGTTTTGTATGCTCTAGTTAGTAGTGTAATATTACCGGAGCAGAAGCTATGCAAGATTAGGTTTACAACTCTTAATGCCTTTTTGGCAATATTATTACAGTGGGCTTTGGCACTTAGATCATTAGGTATGAGTACTCCAAGGTCCTTGACAGAGTGAGGGTCGTCTACAAGGCTGTGTCCACTCAGCTTGTATTTTGCGTTCTGATTCTTTTTGCCAATGTGTAAGACAGAGCATTTGTTGGTTGAGATTTGAATTTGCCAATTGTTTGACCATTCTGACACAAAGTCTAGGTCTTTTTGAAGGTAGTAGCATTGTCAGTGATCTTAAATAGTTTTACATCATCGGCGAAGAGAACGCAGTTGCTTATAATATGATTGCAAAGGTCATTTATTCACAGAATAAAGAGTGTTGGTCCTAGAACGCTGCCTTGGGGGACACCGCTGTTAACAGGTGCAGGATTTGATAGGGTGCTCTCTATTTTGACCACTTGTTGTCTGTTTGACAGGAATGCAGCTGTTCAATTATGTAGGGGTCCAGAGATGCCATAGGATTTTAGTTTTAGAAGTAGTTTGTCATGTACCACTGAATCAAAGGCTTTACAGAGGTCTATGTAAATTGCGTCTATTGCTTTGCCCTGATCGAGTTTTGTAGTCCATATGTTTTTGCAGTATAGGAGTTGTAGATTACAGGATAATTGTTTTCTGAAACTAATTTTTTTGTTAGAGAGTAGGTTGTTTGTTTCTAAGTGGAGGATAATGGATTGGTTAATGATTGATTTCATGACTTTGCAAGTGACGAAGAATGTTTTAATGGATTCTTCATTTGCCAGGACTTTTGGTGTATATTCTTTTCTATTATGAATATTATTAGTCATATTTTTAAATTTTTGAACTTCATCTTAAAATTCTGAAAAACATTATCTTTGGCATACATTGGATTAAGTATTGCCTATAGAACACAAGCTTCCTTTTGAATTTGGACCGAAAATGTTTTATTATCTACTGTATATCTACATTTTAAATCTCAGCCATCTAGAAGAAGATTTGACAGACAGTATCACATTATAGTAAATAACGTGAAACTTCTAACTGAAATTAAATTCCATCTGATTTGAGGAAAACATAAATAAGTTCCATATTTCTCTTCTCAGGAACAGAAAATACTTAAATTACATTAGAAATTTAAACTGGCTTAGGAGGGACTATCAATACAAAATATATATAAAATGCATTATTCTTAAGATTTCTTTAGAAATTGTACTGGTAATAGCATCAGTTTTCTCTGAGATAAAAGAATATACTTGATATTAAATACACCAACAGAATATGCTTTTCAATTGCTTTGTATGCCCTGTCTTTGATACATATTTCAAATCTATATTCAAAGGTTTTTATCTGCCTTGCAGAAACCACTAGGTTAAAAAATAATAATCCCATTCACAGTACATAGTGTTTGCAGACATTGGCACAGAGAGTAATCCAAATAAATCAAGGTTCAAAACACATTTTTGTACTGAAACCTTGAGCTATCTCTTAGTAATTTTTCAATCATGGAAAGAAAAGAAACATGTGTCTCTCTTTATACGATGGAATTTAAAATAAGTTTGTCCAATTTCTAGCTGCTGAGGAATTGGCTATAGAGATCAAATCTGTATTCTTTATATATGAAACAGTCTGGTCTCACTTGAAATTGATCAGCAGATTGCTTTCCAAAATGTACCGTATTTTTCGGAGTATAAGACGTATTTTTCGGAGTATAAGGCACACTTTTTGGGTAAGTCTTATACTCCGAATTTAGCTTTTTCAAAGCTTTATTTCAGACCTAATGAGCCACTAGTAAGTGAAGTGATCTTTGCAGGCTTTTTTCATTGCTACTTCCTCTGAAGAAGCTATTTTTTCAGCTCTGTCTTTGCAGGCTTTTTCTTTGCAGGCTTTTTTCATTGCTACTCCCTCCGAAGCAGCTTTTTTTTCAGTCCTAAGGGGATAAAATGATGTGCTGAAGCTGACCAGACTAAGGACGCTAGCCTGATGAATATCTGGTAGACAATTTTCCCCCCTATTTTCCTCCTCAAAAACTGAGGTGCGTCTTATACTCCGATTCATCTTATACTCTGAAAAATACGGTAGATAATAGGGCTGAGCAATACTTTGGATTCAAAGACAGAAAGGTGCTTTGGGGCTTCTGAGGGTACATATGTTCTTCCATCTGTCACCAAACAATATTTTCCCTAGCTCATCCTGGGAAAAGATGAAGTTACTGTAAGGAGTCTCAGAAAAATGCTATATGCATGGCTTCCCAAATTCTAAAGTAACTTTTTGCTTTTGCTTCTGAATCCATCACACTTTAAGAAGAAGCAGCTGTCTAAAAATGTCCCTAAAGAGAGAATACATCACAGTGGCCAAGGACACACTTTGCACGTAGAATGCCTCAGCTTTAATTCCCAGCATCTTCAATTAAAATGATCCAATTGGCAGAAGATAGGAAAGATTAGAAACGTTGCTAGAAATATGTGATTGAACTTGTACATCGGCTTGGCTTTTAACACCAAGAAAGAACTTTTCATTGGAGCCATGGCCTGAGAGTAAATGGACTAACCCTTTCCTCCTTTTACTCCAGTAGTATCCCCAAGCCCAAACTCTTTGTATACTTCCCTTAGAAATGAATAGACATGATTGCCTAAAGGAAAGCCTAAATTTTCAAGAACAATGTTCTACAAAATAAGGTCACCCATCAGTCCTGGATGATTTCCCAGGCTATAAAATATTTCCTACAAATATACATTTATGGCCCAGAATAATAAACATTTTTTGTTTCTGTTCACAATAAAAAGGAATCCCTGAGGATTTTACTCAGTTAGTCGTTGCCGACTATAGAGGGCGGTGTTCATCTCCATTTCAAGGCCATTGAGCCAGCGGCTGTTCAAAGACATTTCTATGGTCATGTGGCCAACATGACATCATGGAGTACGGTTCCAGTGGTGGGTTCTACTTACCTTCCCTACTGGTTCGGGGTCGTGCCAGAAGTGCATGTTTTGTTCGTGTGCACACCCCCATTGCTCCTGGGTTAAAATTGTCTGTGCATATGCAGGAGGCTTTGCACATGCTCAGGTGGTTATTTTCAAGTAAATGTCACTCCGTAGGACTGATTTCAAGCTGGAGGACCGGTTCAGGGGCATGTCCAGCCAGTTGTTGCTGCCAGTTTGATGAACAGGGAAAAAGTTATGCTACCGGTTCTAGCAACCCGGTCCGAACCGGCAGCAACCCACCACTGTACAGTTCCCTTCCAACTGAAATGGTATCTATTTATCTACTCGCATTTGCATGCTTTTGAACTGCTAGGTGGGCAGTAGCTGGGGCGAGGAACTCACACTGTCGTGTGGCATTGGGTCTTCAACTTGGATTGCCGGATTTCCACCTGACAAGCCCAGCGTCTTAACTGCTGAGACACTGCACTATCCCATTACTAATAATAGTATAGTAATAGTAATAACAAACCAAAAAAGTCTGACTGTTGCATTATTTCAGAATCAAGCAACAATCTGTAACATAGTGAAAATACCTACCGGTAATAGTACAGTGGACCAAAATAAGAATAGTTCTCATTTTATAACCCTTTCTCACTGCATATTTTTGCTAATTGCATTGCTTATTAACTTCATATAGCCATCCCATTTACAGCTAAGCAATCTAAACAATTGGAAAGGAAGCAATGCACACCACCTATTACAGCTTTGCAGAAATGCTATGGGAACAGCATCTGATGAATCATTTATAAAGAACACATGCCTCATAATTTATTTCAATATACAAGACGCTTCTGCCTAAAATTGTAAAAAGGTTCATAATTAATCAACAAATTACTTGTGAAACATCAGGGATATCTGCTCATTTCAGAGTCGCATTCAGCATTCCAAAGCAATAAAGCCATGTGTTAACATTCTGGGAAACACCTATTATAAGTCCCTTTGGTTCTCAGTTACAATTAAACAGAAGTCTAGTTAAGAGATAAAATTCAGGCAGATAGTCATTTGCAATGGAAATCAGGTAATCAGATCCATTACTTTCAAAAGGGGGATTAGGAGCTGATGAGTGTCCATCTAGATCTAATATGCATAGCAGTTAAAAGGATGCACTGCTTTCGTTTTTTCATCTTCACAGAGCCCTTCAAGACTGGGTGTTTCTCTTTCAAATGAGGTGGCCTGGAATGATACGTACTAACTCATTCGGGTATCAACTCCGCAATCCACATTGTTGGGTTCCATAATAAATACAGAACAGAGAGAAGGAGAAGTATCTGGCTTTTCCTAGAATATCTGATTTTTCATACTATTGACTAAACACTGTGGTATCCAATCAGGAAGGCACAATGACTCTCTTAAATATGACCAGCTTGTTTGACAGCTTGTTAGACAATTTGACATCATTCTTGGCAGTGGTGAGTTAGACTTATAGCTAATTTAAAGTAAAAGCCCTTCATGGCTTGGGACTGAGTTATCTGAGGGACCAGCTCTTGCTGGCTATATCCACCTGACCCACTAGAGGCGGGGAGGCAAGGAATGTTGCAGATTCCATCCCCTAAGGAGGTACATTGGATAGGACCTAGCAGAACAGCCTTTTCCATGGTGGCTCCCTCCCTAAGGAACATTATCCCTGAAGAAATGAGACTGGTCCCCACTTTGACACTTTTCTGTAAGGGCCAGAAGACCTGGTTTGGCCGACAAGTCTGGGGAACTCAGAGTGAGGTGGAGCCCATCAAGTGGCTCATTTGACTGTGTGTTATCACCAGGGGGAAGGGGGGTTATTGTTCTTTATTGTTTATAAGCTTGTAAAGATGCACACTTGGGATCCAAGTCCAATTCAAATGACGTTCAACAAGCTGTTTTTATACCACAAAATCACATATACACATCAACATTTCTTGATATGTCATCACATGTTCCTGATTCATTGAAGACATGCACAGTTTAGGCTAGTAATCAAGTAAACTAATCAACTAGTAAACTAATCAAGAAAAGAAGCAGCTTAGAACTAAGGAGAAATTTCCTGACAGTTAGAACAATTAATCAGTGGAACAACTTGCCTCCAGAAGT
>JANHFT010005657.1:155685-173788 GCA_032467955.1 Pseudoxenodon macrops
GCGACGGGCACACAATTCCATGCAGATGGAGATGGCAGTAATCACCCCTCCAGGGCTCAGGATATGCAAGGGGATTAGGCAGAACACAACACATGTCAAATAATATATAAATGTTTTTGAAATAAGGTTAAAAGGAAAAACAATAATAGGAGTATAGAAAAAGCCAAGGTGTTCTTCAACATTGACTACAGTACAAATATCTTAAGTCTATTTAAAAAAAAAGCTGACAACCATTACACAATTACATCCCTAAAGCAGAGTGATAGAAACTAATATCCTTTCTGAGTTCTTCAGAACTCAGTATGGACTACTAGTTTTGTTCTCAAAGTGCCAGGCATACCGATCACACAGCAGGAAATATATTGTTTTATTTTGTGATAATGAGCATACTTTGATTAATTGTTCAGCTGAAATTGTCTATTAAGATCCTTTCCATGTTTGTTTAAAAAGAACAAAACATTGCTTGTGAATAGATGGAAGTTCTTTATGTGATTGGCTGGTCTGCACGGAATTAAAACGAACATCAGTCTGATATTCAGCAGTCTTGAACCTCACATAAGGGGTAATTACGTAAGTAAATGCCATGCAACTCTGTCCAAAGCAAAATACTACAGGTCAGAGGTGGGTTCCTACCGGTTCGGACCAGTTCTACCGAGTAGGTAGTAGGCCGCTGGTGACATCACGGAGCCAGTTCTGTTGCTCCGTGGGTGCCGACATATTTTTGGGGAAATTTTTTTGGGGAAAAATTTTTTTTTTCTGATTTTCTTTCTTCTGCGCATGTGCAGAAACGGACTTTCTGGCACTGCGCATGCGTCACCATCTTGTTTTTGGCCTTTTTTTGGGGGGGAAACTTTTTTAGTTTTTTTTTTCTGTTCATGCGCAGAAGCCGAGTTTCAGGCACTGCACATGCGTCGCCATCTTGTTTTTGGCCTTTTAAAAAAAAATTCAGGGCTTATTTCTATTGCGTATGCACGTGCGCGCAAGACGCGCCCATGTGGCGCAGGAGGCAGCGAACCACCTGCAAGGTAAATTAGAACCCACCCCTGCATTCAGACCATCCTATGTAGAGAGAGACTTAGGATCCCCACTTCATGAGGTTCAAGGCTCAAGGTCCAGAACTGGTCCTTCTCAGTTGCAGCCTCAATATTATGGAAAGATTCCCTAAGATTTGGTTTTTGGCCAAACAACTTACTTGCATTTCAAGAAATGGGTGAAACAGTCCTCACCTGTAGAACTATTGGCACCCGTAGTGGTATTAACTGATTTGTTTTGGTATATTTTAATTGGGTTAATTTAATTGGGTTAGAAGGGAATATTTGTAGTTCAGGGTTGCATTGTGGAGTCCTTAGTGCTCTCTGGTTGTTTTCTGGCAGATGTTTTCATTACCATTCCCCGCTATCCTGTCAGAGCTGAAGATGCTTTTTGGATGAGAAGCAAAACGTCTTCAAAAGAAAAAAAAACCAAGAAAGTCCAGTTGCCTCCTGGAAAAAACACCTTTGGGACAATCATGATTTGGACGACTGAGAATCTCTACAGACTTTCATTACCAAACTTGCTGGAAGGGAGTGGGGTTAATCATTTTTATTGATCTGGATTTCATAGATCAAGGGGTATGGGGACATATCTGTTACTTTGTTTTTAAACCACCTAAGGTCTTTCAGAATTGGGGTGATGTATACGTTTAGGTTTCAAGCAAACAAACCAAGATTTACCATGGTAGACACCAACATCTAAAGGACTTTACTACTTTCAGCCTTCTGATAAAACGTGATTGTCCTGATGCTATGGTTCTTTTGGAGCATGACAGGACAGGACAGATGTAGAAAAATGGACTTCTGGCATGTGGCGTGTGGACTTCTGAACCGGTGGGGAAGGTAAGTAGATTTCACCACTGGTTCTACCTCTTTTTCATACAGTAGATAAAATATCAGAAATCTGTAGCTGAGTATAGCTGAGTACAGTTGTAGCAACCTATTTCTCTCCTTCTAGGAAGAACACAAAGGACTCATTAGGAAGAATAAGTAGCAACAGAAGGTAATTTTTCAATTATTTCTTCTTTTTTTTAAGTTAATGAATGTCTTCAATGCATCCTTGTTATATAGATCACATACAGATTGAGTTTAGATGGAAGCACCCAGTTACACAAGCTGAATTGCGGTTCGAAGTTGCATGCTTTGTGTGCAGTAACTATAGCAATGAAAGTGCAACTACTACGTTAAAAGAAAGAGATTCGTTATCTTGTTTCCTAATAAGGGAAGCAAGTGTTCATTTGTGGGTTGCAATTTCAGGAGCTACGACGAGACACGCTAATGAAATATTCCGTTCCGTTTTTTGATTGGCAAATATTCTCCAGGCTATGCAAAATTTAAATGAAGATAAAATTCATGAAGTGTTCACAGTACCTACTTAGCACCTTTTTTTCCTGTCAAGATGTACAGCTTCGTCTATATATATGCATCTCCTATTGTTTTATCTTGTGTCTTTTTTCCCATCCGAATTCCACAAGTTTTGTTCCTTTCGTGTAATTTTTTAAAAACATGCCAGCTTTCCTTAACATGCTGAGTTTGTAGCCATCTTTCTCCTCTGTGCACACGTGTGCGTATTGGCATGTAAAATCTCCAGATAATCCCAGTTTTTAAGTAGAATGTTGAGTCACGCTTTTTGAACCAAGAAAAGCCTTCTGCTAGGCCCGTGATGGCGAAACTATGGCATGCGTGCCACAGGTGGCACTTGGAGCCATCTCTGAGGGCACATGAGGCATTGCCCTATGTCAGCTCCAGCACGCATGCATGCACTGGACAGCTGATTTTGGCTGTTTTCACCCTCCCCAGGCTTCAGGAAAGCCTCCGGAGCCTGTGGATGGTGAAAAATGGCCCAATGGGCCTACCAGAAGTTCAGAGGCTTCCGTGAGTTCTGTGCCCATGCAGGGGGCAGCAGCACAGCGTGGTGGTGGTTGTGTGTGCATGCGCGGGGGGAGGGCATCGCATTATGGATGATTTTACCTAGTTGGGTCATGAAACCCCTGCAAGAAAGCAACCAAACTCAGAGAGCATTGAGGATTGCAGAGTTCAACCTGGAGGTTAACTCCATCATCATCATCATCACGGATGACGTTACCTAGTTGGGTCATGAAACATCTGCAAGAAAGCAACCAAGTTCAGAGAGCACCAAGGACTCCACGGTTCAACCGTGAGCTGCCAATATCCTCTTCTCTTAGAACTAAGGAGAAATTTCCTGACAGTGAGAACAATTAACCAGTGGAACTACTTGCCTCCAGAAGTTGTTGAATGCTCCAACAGTGGAAGTTTTAAAGAAGATGTTAGATAACCATTGGTCTGAAGTGGTGTAGGGTTTCCTGCCTAGGCAAGGGGTTGGACTAGAAGACCTGCAAGGTCCCTTCCAACTCTGTTATTCTATTCTATTCTATTCTATTCTATTCTATTCTATTCTATTCTATTATGTGGGGTATACTTAACTAGCTAAGCTCTCCATCTCTAGGTGTTCTTTTTAAACATGCTAACAATGAACTTTTCACCTCCACACCTTTACCTGGACATTCATGAGCACAGCTTAAGCTAATTGCCACATTGTCTTTCCTTATTTCTTGCAAAATTCTTCAACACATTATAAAGCCGCCATCTGCCAGATAGATTAACATTTCCTATAACTGAAGTGTTTGTGGTTAGCCTCTTTAGCTTCTTCTGATAAGTGTCAAAGTAAGTGATAGCTAACTGCTGATGGCTACATCAAGCAAAAGCATAGACAAAGTGATTAAGATGGAGTAGCTTTGGCTGAAGCTAATTCATGGCTCACTTGCAAAAGATCCTTAACAAGTTGCTAATAAGTTAATAGGCCAGGCCCTCAGGCTCTCAACTCCACACAGACTTGTCATTAAATCAACAAAATGAAGCTTAACTAAAAGCCTCAAAATCTATTGTAATCATTCTGCCGCTACCTGCAAAAGTAAGCACATTGTAAGAAGAGAGCAGTATAATGTGTATCAGAAAAGGTCCTTTAAGCTCTGAGATCAGTAGGTGCTTCCTTGACCCATTTTAGAGGTGCACAGACCTCTATTAGGGACGTGCAAAATATTGATTCAACCTCTATTAAAATGCAGGACACCACATTTCAAGCATGAAACAGCTGTTTTAAGTCAAAAAGAAAGGATGATCCAAACATGAGCTCTTTCCAAATAGGTGAGCTTTGAATTGAAACATTTTAGATATTGTGACCCTCTATATTCCTTTTACTTTTTTGACAAGATGGAGTCAGGAAGCAGAATTGCCACAAACTCACTGATATTCCATGCTTTCAATTGTGATGGGTAAATTGGTAAAATCATTCAACAAAATTATCCGAGTGTAATTTCTTATAGGAAAGTTTTTAGTGGAAGCACCAACATAAAAGCAAATATAGAATCTACTTTCTAAGCATGCTCATAAATTCCATTACGAATATAGAATAAGAAAAGGCCAGTGGTGGGATTCAGCCAGTTCGCATCACTTTGGGAGAACCGGTTGTTAACTTTCTGAGCAGCTTGGTGAACTGGTTGTTAGAAGAAATCATTAGGGCAGATAACCGGTTGTTAAATTATTTGAATCCCACCACTGGAAAAGACATTCCCTCTTCTATGCTCATTTTCACGTTGGACTGCAACTTCCATCACCCCAGGTTGCCTTAGCATGGGTGAGAGTGATGTGTCTAACAATAATTGAAAGTAACACTTGTGCAGCAATATCTGGAAGCAAGAAATTCATCGTCCCTACTTCACAATCTAAGAAAAACATGAAAAAATATTAATCTCATTAAACATGACTGGCATCACAGAAAATATGGAAAGAATCTTGAACTCATTTAGGTCTCAATGGGATTTCCCCTCCCTTTTCTAGTACTAAGGAAAAATACATTATTTGCCATTCTTTAAATTTATTACAATGGTATAAAGGATGCAAATTTGCTGTGGAATACCTGTTCTTTAAAAAGGGTTATCTCAATGTCCTGAAACAGATTTATGCAGATGAACCAGTATTGGAATAAGGTATGATAGGATAATGTAAAATAAAATAAAGATAAAGATAACAAGCCCTGCTGAAGATAATCAATATAAGCTTCTGGAAATCTTGTTTCGCTGATTTAGATTTTTCTGAAAGTGTGATCAAAAATGCAGGCAGAGGAAATTTAACATAAATTGCAATTTACTGTTTCAAAAGATCATTGCCAAAATCCCTCACTGGAAATAAATAAGCAAATGCAACAGCATGGGATAAGAAGATATGCTCTTGTGAACCAGTAGTTAGCTAAAGAACAGGAAATGAAAAATAGGAACAGATGAACAATTTTACCCAGGAAAGACATGAAAATGTTGTCTTTCTGTATGACGGGTTTTAATCTGTCTATAAATAATCAAGAATGACTAGTAAGCTGGGCACATTTGCTGGTAATACCAAATCTTTCAAGGTATTAAAATAAGAAGGGATTTTGTAGAGTCTACATCTCTCCAAAGTAGGCAAGTGGGGTTCAGAGTGACAAATGCTTTTCTACGCAATGCTGGCCCCAAAACTATGCATCAACGTTCACATATACTGTACTTTAATGGGATCCGAGCTGGCAGCAATTAATTAGGAAAAGGAGTCATCATGGACAGCTCAATGAAAATTCAATCCTTGTGTGTGGCCGCTATAAAAAGATAAGTCCCATGCTACAATCATTAATAATAAAAATGGCAATTAAAACAACCAATATCGTGTTGTAGAAATCAATGGTGCCACTTTAGTTGAAATACTGTGTTCATTCTTGGCCACCATGCTTCAAGGACTGCACGGTACACTTGGAAAGGCAGCAAAACGTGTAAGCAAAATTACGAGGAAGCTAGAATAAATCCTGTATGAGTAAAGACTACACTGTCTTTTTAGCTTCAGTCTTAAAACAGATAAAGGGAGAGCTGATAAAGATATAAAAATACATGCCCAGAATGGGAGATGTAGCTAGAGAGTCCTTCGTCCTCTCTCATCATATTATAACTCAATCACTGAAACTAAATAGAGATTCCAGATGGATAAAAGAAAGTAATTCTTTAAAGAACAGATAGTTACATGGTTCAATTTGCTACCATCAGATATGGTAACAGCTTCCAGTTTGGATGTTTTTAAAAGGAGGACCAGACAAATTTATTAAAGATTGGGCTATCAATCACTATTATTTTGATCACTATTTTGGATCTTTGCTTTCATGGTTACCATGCCCAGAAAATAGAATAGGCTGGACTGTTCTATCAAATTCTTAGATTTTTTATGTACACAATTGGTTTAAAATGTGAGGTATTTTTCATTGGTTCAGGAACAGGGAACTGGATTATAGTTAACTTACCACATCAATTATCTGCAGCAATGAAAGTTGAAGTTCTACTACGAGAGGTTGTGAGTCATTCACAACAGGCCGTTCCAATCGGTTGTAATTTTTCAGTAGTTCTCGATACAGCCGCCTTTGGTTTTCACCTTGCTGGGAGACTAGAAGAAGAAGAAGAAAAAGATCTGCTTTAGGCAGCTGCAGCTGTTCTCTCTCTCTTTTAGATTCTCCTTTCTCATTATATTAGAAATATGATTGCCTGAGTTGCTTTCTTCGGATGAAAGTTTCCAGCTCAATGTCTTCGACTTACAACAGTTCATTTAGTGACCGTTCAAAGTTAATACGGCATCGAAAAAAGTGACTTATGACCATTTTTCACACTTAACTTACAACCGTTACAGTATCCCCATGGTCATGTGATCAAAACTTAGATGCTTGGCAACTGGCTCATATTTATGACGGTTGCAGTGTCCTGTGGTCAGCTTTTGCAACCTTCTGACCAGCAAAGTCAATGGGAAAGCCAGATTCATTTAACAACCATGTTATTAACTTAACAACTGCAATGATTCACTTAACAAGTGGCAAGAAAAATGGGGCCAACTCACTTAACAAAGGTTTCACTTAGCAACATAAATTTGGGGCTCGCTTGTGATCGTCACATAAGGATTACCTGTAATCTACTACAAAATGCCCCTGATTCAATATCCAGGATCAAGGCAAGACTTGAAACCTGGCACTGTGAAGAATAAGTCATTGATGGAACAATGGAACAATATTCTGACTTGTCATCAAGTCAGATTCTTATGTTGCTAACATCTTATACACTAATCTCCTTAGGCAGGTTGGAAGGGTGGAAAATTAATAAGCAATTAATGTTTGTTCTTTAAAAAGGATCTAAAGATTCCTACCCTTAATCCATGAAAACCCCTCTCTATATGTGATGAGTCTAAATAAAAACTAAAAATGTTATGGGTCCTAAAATACTTTATGCTTTCCTAGAACTCCATTAACCAAAACCACACAATGCATACTCGGCTACAGGAAAGACATACGTGGTTCAGTACCTTTTTTTTGCTTCTGAACAAATAAATGTATTATCGTATTTTATTGATGTCCAGTATAATTTAACAATTGAAAAGATTTAATGAGGCATTTTCTATGAAGGTGCACTTTAATAAAAACTTTTCCCCGGGAATGAAAAATAAGGCTAATGTTCTTCCGGTTATTGTGGCCTGTGAATTTAGATTCCCTTGGTATGTCTTGGTATAGCTCACAGAAGATGTCATTCATTCACTCTCATGAGAGAAATAACTGTTATTCTACCTACCATTTTTAGCATAACAAATAGAGTTTCTATCCATATGTTTGTATGCAGGTTTTTTTAAAAATTATGCAAATGTTTATGCAAGCAAATCTCTCGGGTTCCTAACAAATCACCCAAGCAGCTGTGAGTGTTGTGCATGGTTGGTTTATCTAATAAAGCTCTATGTTGTTTCCTTTGCGTTTGCCCCAGGACCAAAAATAAATGCAGAAATAGTCATAACAAAAGTCAATGTAAAAGTAGCGAGGAAGCAATTGTAAAATCAGAAATGTAAAAATATAATGTACACCTACTCACATATACATACACATCAATAACACCTCCACATCACATGGACAAAATTCAGGACCACTTGGGACCACCTATATTTATGACTAACGTTTGGCTGCACTCCCACCCATTGCCGCCAGCTGCCCCGCTGCCCGACCCTGCCCACAAGTGCCACACCTTCCACACACCATTACTGTACCAGCCGAGGCCTTTTTTCACATCTTCTCCTTTCTCACTCTTGCATTCAGTTCTTCTCTTGGCTGCCCCACCCCTCCCTTCACTAAAGAAGCCCGGCATGTAAAAGAAGGTCCTAGCTGTACCAGTGCAAAAGAAGGACCCAGCATAAGAAGCCTGGCATGTGAAAGAAGAGCTAAGCTGTGCCAATGCAAAAGAAGGCCCCTTCTAGCCAGGTCCTTATTTAGTACTAGTACAGTTGGGGCCTTCTTTTATATGCCAAATTTCTTTCCTGAAAGAAGCCCTGGGTAGGGCATATCCAGAGCCCCTGATTGGCCTGTGGACAAAGGTCCTGGCTGGTACATATGCAGAGGCCCTACTGGCACACAAATGAAGATCCTGATTAGGCACAAGAAAAGTCCCAGCTGCACCAGAAAAGAAATGAAAAGAAGACATGGCAAGAATAATATGCCATGTGGTGCAGCAAGCATGACAGCACAGGTCAGGGCTGGGTGGACAGCAAGGGGCAGGCATGTGACCAATAGGGCAGGGATATGGAGAGATAGGCAGGTGGGAGTTCAAAAGGAGACAGTGGAGACAGTCCCTTACCTTACTGAGACTGAGGCTGGAATGGATGGACCAAGCTGGCAATGGCTTAAATTGGGATGGTTCTTCACCTAATGACTGGTGGGATTTGGTTAATGACAGCAATGGAGACTGGCAAGATTTCTGTCACTAAGCAATTAACTGCATCGCTTAGTGACAGAAACTCTGTTCTGAATTACCATTATTAACTGAGGACTACCTGTAGTAATGAATGAATAAATAAATGACCTACAATCTGGGCCACTTGTTCAAAAGAATGATCAAGGCCTGAAAGAAATATTATGTTATTTTCATTAGTTCACATTTCTTTCTTTTTTTTAGGTCACGATTCATGTAAAATAAGAAATAATTATTGGAAAACAACTGCATATTTCTTCCACGTGCATATGCATAGTATTACAACATCATAATGCAACAAACCACATGTGGAAATTGTTCTCTGATACTTTTCCCTAAAGTAGTCTCATATATACATACTTGATACCCCGATGAACAAGTTATGAACAATGGCAAGTTACAAGCCAAAGTAGCCTTACTGAAATGCAGGGTATGTCATTATTTTGACAGATTCAGGTAGCTGCAAGGCATGCAGCTTACTTGGTGCATTTTGCAGTTCCAAGAATGTAAAACTTACTATCACCATATGTTATTTATTCCCCACAGGTATAAGTATGTCCCATCTGCTCTTCTTTGGTATAGTGATCATTCTGACATTTGTCTACAGCTGCAAGCATGTGATAAATATCCTTAGGTCTAAAGATTCTTTTAACTGTACCATAAACAAAAAAGGGTGAAGAATGAATAATACTTTTCTGAAAAGATAAAATTATGGGTATCGTTTCTCCATATCTCTCCATAGGGTTTTGCTTTGTATTTTAATATTTTTCATCTTGAGTTAGAGCTGACTTTCATCTAGATTACACAGAGTAGGTGGTCTCTTTTGAGTTGAGCTAAATTCCTGGTGACTTTAAAAGATGGATCCGTGTTGTTTTCTTGGCAGCAGATGGAAGCACTATGTCATTAACTTTTTCTAGGATGATTTTCAACTTCCCCTGTGAATCTGCCCTACAGTTCTGTTATTCTCCCATCCAAATACATGCCAAACCCAGTCATGCTTAGATTCTGAGACCAATTGAGGTTAAATCAATCTATTTTTATCCAAACCTGTCACTTAGTTTACTCTAGACTTCAGACCTCAGAACTGGTTAGTTGGAGGGCATCCAAATGCAATAAATTAATGAATAAACGAATAATTTTTATAATGAGACCCACAAATAGCCTACTGTATCACATAACATTAAGATTTTATCATAGGGATGGGTGAGATGGATGCTGTCCTCAATTGCCAATAATTATTTTTGATTCTTTTACTGAATTTTTAACATTGTTAGTCATCCAAGTCACTGTTGTGAGATTTTAAACTGAGAGAGAGAGGGGGGAACTAACACAGCAGAGATCATTTAAAATAATTTTTAAAAGGAGCACAATAGTGAGGGATTTTAAAAACAATTAAATGTCTGTCTGCCTGATGCATACTAACCAAATCTGTACAAATTTCCTGTCTCTTACACACACATCTGTACACTTTTTGATCTCTCACATATATATATATATAACTGCTCTGTTTTCTCTGCCTCCTGCCTCATAAAATATATGAAATTTTCAGGTTTACAGTATTATCACCCTGTCACAATAGTATATGCAATAGTATATGCACAAATCTGCAGGGGTTTTCAGGTGTTCGGGAGATCTCTAGCAGTTCGGAGAACTCCCAAATCCCACTCATGGCTGGCCCCACCCGCCCCTCCCAGGAGTCCCCACACAGCCATTTGGGATGCAGTTAAGTGCAGGGCACGCTTCGAGGCTCGGGAAGGATGAAAAGCAGGCCTACTGAAAGTTCAGAAAGGCCACAAACAGCCTTCAGAGGGGCCCCCAGAGCCTGTGGAGGACATTTTCGCCCTCCCGGAGGCTCAAGAAAAGCCTCCGGAGCCCAGGGCAAAAATGCCCCCACCACACACACACACCATGGTGCAGGAAGCCAACTAGGCCAAGCCCACCATGGCCACGCCCATCCAGCAACCAGGCAGAGAACTCCTTGCTAAACTTTTTGAAGCCCACCCCTGAGTATATGTATATATTTTTAAGAATTTGCACAGACAGCTGCCAATAGAAGAGGGGGAAAACCCTTTAGGGCTGTTCCTGCATTTATCCACGTTCTGTCCCAATCATTCTGACTTACTACAGGTAGACTCTTATCAATCCCAGCAGACTAAAAAGCAGACACCATGCAAATCTAAGCTACTTTTGTTACAACAGCTGCAGAATCTTGCAAGTCGAATGTGCTTCTTTTTCTCCCTGTTTTATCTTCATGAGAATGCGGGGGAGTGTGCTTTCCAAGGCATTTCCTCAAATTATTTTCTTGGCCTGGGCTCATTTTCCATTTATCTTGGTAGCAGATCTTCCTTGTGTCTTTCAAGGCCATCTATCGACTACAGACTCCTTGCAGGCCAGTCAAATCAGTCAGTGCCATTTATATTCTTATTGCCTCCGCATCTCAGCCATGAAACATTAGAGCTATCACATATGAGCTGCTAAAGTTTGGCCATTCATTAAGTGAATGCAAAACGTTAATGCTTTTTAAAAGGATTAACATTTTGCTGTCAGATATGGTTCTCTGGAGTTTAGCGGTCCAGTTATGGTAGTCTTATAGGAGAAGTGACAAAGCAAACCAAGAAGGCAGACAATGTGTGTCTACTAGAGTGTGAAGACGAATGCAGGGAGAAGCTGTGAAAAGATATAGCATAAGTCCAGACATCTGCTGCTGTGTTTGACATTGTCAGTGAAGACAAGTGCAGAAGTAGTATACAATAAACTTAGAAGGAAAAATAGAAATACATAAATTATATACTAAAGGTAGAAATATTAAGAGAATATACAGTATTTATTCTACCAGTCCCTGAGGCTGATGTTTGTAATTCCCATTAAATAGTTGGGGTTTAAATGGAAATGTACATAGAAACCACTTTCTGATGCAGAATCAATTATTTCATTATCAATTATTTTTTCACTTAAGGTAATTCAATTTACCTTTCATGAAGACTTTCAATAATGAAGAGATATCTTAGCCAAGGCAAAACCTGAAATATCTTTAAAATTCTTAAAACATGAGATGTACTTTAGCCTGTTTTGTTTTGTTTTGTTTTGTTTTGTTTTGTTTTGTTTTCCCTGAATGCTGAGAACTACAATTTAATGTAAAGTTGAAAAGCTCCTGATCCATCCCAGCTGTTTCTTCATAAATTACAGAGTACTTTGAAGAAATAAAACAATTATCTAGGCTACAATCCTACATATACTTACAGGAAATAAGATGGATGTTGTAAGACTGAAGTGAGCTGTAGTTCTCAAAAGCTGATGTTGGAAAAAATGCTACCAAAATCCTGATTAATTGCACTAGAAATTAGGATGAGGTTTTTTTCCTGCAACCTGATTTTTCTCAAAGTCAGCCTTAACAACATAGAAGAAAGTGGAAAACACAGTACTGTATACTGTAATTAGGTCTGCTACTCATCCACCTGTCTTGTAATTTACAAGCTAGCATTTTTGGATATGTGTACATTTTTCCAGGATGCAATTCTTTAGATGTTTCCTGGAAGCTAACAACTAAGATTGTGTGTGTGAGCGTGAGTCTGTGAGTGTGTGTCTTTGTGTGTAAAGAGAGAGAGAGAGAATATTATATAACAAGTTTGAATTAAAAATAGTTAATTAACTTACATTTATTACTGTTGCCAAAGCAAGAAGACTCTGGGTGGCTTACAGTATTTACTTATTATTAAACACATTTATATAGCCTCTCATCTCATAAACAAATGACTCTGGGTGGCTAGATAAATTATCTGAAATAAATAAATTATATGGGCTAGATCCTCCTATGTCCAGGTAGGATATCCCACAGAAGGTCATAGAGAATAAGAAAGCTAAGATGCTTTGGGACTTCCAGATCCAAACAGATAGCCAAGTACTAGCCAATCAAGCAGACATTGTGGTAATAGACAAGGATTAGAAGACAGCAGTGGTGATAGATGTAGTGATGCCAAATTAAATCAACATCAGGAAGAAGGAGTATCAGATGTTGGAGAAGTGCCAGGGCTGAAGGAGGAACTGGAGAGGATGTGGAAAGTAAAGGTCAAAATGATACAACTGACTGTAGGACCACTTAGAGGTGTGACAACTAAGCTGAGAGAGTGATTCCAACAGATCCCAGGAACACCTGTCCAAGAGAGAACAATGCTAGGGAAAGCTATACAGAACCGTCCACTCCTAGATCTCTGGTAGAGGACCCAATATTGAGGAAGATAGATGACAGACAGACAGACAGATAGAAATATAGAGATATAACTCTGAGAGAGTTCGGCAGTTCAAAAATGTGAAAAATAAATTAAAAAATATATAATTCTTAGTACAGTTACAAATCTTCTCATGTTCTAGTCATAAATAAAGTAAAGGCAAAACCAAGATTTTTAACGTGTCTTAAAAAAAATTATTGCCCTCAGTTTCTTGCTGATATTACTAAGTAGCCCAGCGAGGTTAAAGTAAATTACAAAATACGTAGATGAGTGAAACAAAAGCTAAGTTTTTGTTTCAATCCTTAAGATTCAATCCTTGACATCTCTAAATAGGCAGGAAAATGGCCTGAAATCCAGGATAATAATGTTGATCATCATCATCTTCATATTCACCATCAATGAATTCAATACAAAGACTGCTGCCTATGTATGTGACCCATTATCATCCTCAGTCAAGCAGTATGGGGTATAAATGCATGATAAGTCAGCCAACTAAATAATTAAATGGCATTTTGAGCATTGGAGCAAAAGCCTTTAATTAAAATTAAGCAAAACTGGACAAATGAGGAGTGATGGTTTATTAAACATCTCTTTTAATTATTCTAAATCTCTGCTTTTCTTTTCTTTTCCCTGGCCTATGTCCATTTACATAAATACCAGTAAATATAAATGCAATGTACATAGAGTACATGTAAGGTAACATGAATATGTTCCCATTAATTACTTTATGAAAATAATTTCCTCTTGTATCTGGAATCCAAGTTATATTTTATATTGAGCATAATAGGTTTCTCCAATCCTGTGCTAGCTGGGGAATTCTGGGAGTTGGAGCCCACCCTTTTTCATGGTTGAGAAATACTGGCTTAAGCAAAAGGTGGACAATCACGGTCCTTTTCTTTGGCTCACTACATACCTAATCAGGATATCCCAAGTTGTGGTATATCTTTCTTGGGAAGGTGCAGACAGAGTCCAGGGGAGATATGAGGAATCTTAATTGTACAGTATGTAATAAATGTGACTTTCATTGCATTGTTGTCATTCATTTCTGTTCATTTGGTGTATGAATTTTTAGGGGAGGTGTTTACATTAGGATTACAATACAGGGAGGTATGATGGCAAAAAGTTTAGAAATCCTTGGTCTAAATTATTCTTTCCAATTCTATTTTCTGTACTCCCACAATCTCTAGTCAGGCTGAGCAAGCTCATGATATATTTCTCTAAACTATATTTATTCCCTGCAAAGTTAAAGTTGCAGCAACGTATACTATTTCTTCACTTAGCCTGCTGCTATGATGTTATTTTCAAAAATGCATAATAAGAAAAATTAAGCAAGAGGTTCCCCACATTTTCCCACCAATCCAAACACAGCAAACAGTTCATATATATCACTTATCTTTCCTTTGTAACTTTACTAATTTAGCTTCAAGCCTTAGGCAGAAAGTTATTTATGATATAGAATGCATATTTACTTCCTGTACTATTGTTGATGCCATCAATATCCCTTAACCTTAATCTGCAAAGCTAGGCCAATTTATAGATTTGCTACATAAAAAGAAAACTCATTCCGGATTCCTAAATTCCAAGATTACAGAACGGTTATTTGTTTTCTTGCACTCCTGGGCTTGCTGCAAGTACATCCATCATTGGATGTGATTGTAATGTGGCCTTTTTATTCAGATGCCCCCTAACAGAGGGAAAGAGGCTGTTTTGGTAGTTAATGAGAGTTTATAAAGAAAAGAAGAGGCACAAACCAATTTCTCGGACTCATCAGCTGACGTGACAGATTTTGCTCAAAGAAGTGTATCAAATTGGCAGAGAAACCCAGACTGATGGACCGTCTCTTTACAATGTGCTAGACTTGGCTAAAAGAAATTGTATTAGTCATTTATGGATCAACGTATTATAGGAACCCAGGCCAGGCTCCCATATCCAGTTATGATAGAGGTTTGGGCATTGCCTGTTCAAAATACAACAGTTGAATTTGCTAGGCACATAATTGAAACTCTGTGAATAGCAGCCAAACTCTGAGCTTTCCATTTGCTTAGATCAGAGGTCGGCAACCTTAAACACTCAAAGAGCCACAAAGGTCCTAACCGGAAGCCCTTCATTCAATTCTAGAGCCAACTGGAAGTCCGGTTCCCCCACCATAGAGTCTCTTCCTAGCATGGTGTTCTTTTTCCTCTACCGATCCTAATTGAAAGCCCTATCAATTGTGGAGCTGACCGGAAAACCCGCCCCCTGCCATAGAGTCTCCTCCTGGCAAACACTGCTTCTACCCACCCCCAAACCAGAACCGCCTCTCAAAATTGTGGTGCCGACCGGCGACAGGGAGCCACAGCAGAGAGATGAAAGAGCCACATGCTGCTCCAGAGCCGCAGATTGCTGACCCCTGGCCTAGATTAATGTTTCTGAGACATGTGATATTTTCTGAATTTCAAATTCAAATTTCAAATGCATTCCAACATTGGACCATTTTGAATAGCAAAATCTTAAAAACCACTTGACAATAAAATTTGGAACTAATCTTCTTCTACCCCTGTAATTGGATCTCTATGGCCAGGGTTATACTATATTCTTCTAGGTGTATACCACACTCTTCTAGCTAGTATACCACCCACTTAGAAAAGTATTTCACCCCATCTAAAGTTTGATGAAATTGTGACAACCGATATGAGTCCCCACTCAACCATGGAACTCAGCAAATTATTTTATTTCAAATAAACCCGACTGCATAGGGTTGCTATTTTGAAGATAAAATTATTGTGCACACTATTCAAAGCTGTCAGTGGAAATATTTTGGATTATTTGTACATAGATTACCCACTTTTTATTCCATGGTTTGATTTTTGTTTTAATATTTAAATTTACAATTTGGGTGATAATTTAAATGTACCTTATTTGGCCTGCCCATCTCAAGTGCCCCAATTGGAACCTCTCATATTTTCCCAGATCTATGAACACAGATTGTTCAATAATGCTAAACTATAAAGCACTCAGTTACTGTAAAGGATGAATGCAGAACTGCAGAGGAATGAAAATTCAACTGTGCACACCTCAGCTAGTTAACTGACCGTATTTCCTTTCAGATAATTATGTAAAGAAGTGCAACTTTAACATGGAGTGACACTCATTACAGTATTATCTCTGGATCACATCTTGCATTGCAAGATCTGAATAACATTAAGAATTAATCTCTTAATATTCTTGTTACTCTTTTACTGACGTGCTTTTTCTGCTTTTATTTTAGAAAAAGAGTCTGGGAAAAGAGTCTACTTTTATTGTTTGGTAAAGCATTAGGGGAGCGTTTGATGGATAATGTTTACTGAAATGCTTTAAATTAATAAATGCATTTGCAATTTATCTCTAAATGTGTACGGAGAAGCAGCATGAGGTCTTCTGACTGTTCTTGGGCAGAAATATTTGCTGCTCAAAAAAACAATCCATTGCATTCCATGATTTCTTTCTGGTTGTTAAATGACTCCTTTACAATGCACAGTAAAAATATTGTACCATGGAAGATATTAAGAGAAGCCAAAAACAAGTTTGGAACATATAGAGAGCACATAAAAGATGAAATGCAGAACCTGGAAGTTTGCAAGAGAGGAAATTACCAAATGGATACCACCAGAGGTGGGTTCTGAATCTTCTTACTGCCGGTTCGCTCAGGGTCGCGCCTTGAGTGTGCGCGCAGCAGTCAAAAACTAGCTTTTGTGCATGCGCAGAAGCAAAATCCAAGATGGCAGCACCGACGGAGATACTGACAGAACCGGCTCTGTAACATCATTGCAGAGTTACTACCGGTTCTATAAAGCCGGATAGAACCAGTAGGAACCCACCTCTGGATACCACATGGTCACAAACAAGCACCACTCCTTTTTTTTGCAATACTTGTGTCACAATGTCACATGAGAGTACATATGGGCAGAACCTGCATGATGATATTATAATGCACATTTTATCATTTGGATGAAATTTTGTTTTGATTCAGATGCCTCTGATGAATGAATTAAAGTCTTAGTTTTAATGTGGATGGAATCCATTGCTTTACCATCTTTATTTCATCAAATAGTGCCAAACATTATCTCATAGCTTTTTGTCACTTTATTTCTTGTGGAACAAAAACATGCCAGTAATTTAATTATTATGTTCATAATAAAAGTAGCATGACTTTTACAGTGCTATTCTATAAACTAATGCACTCTCTAAGGGGAACAATTGTTGCAAAATCTTTCATTTGGTTCTTAGTACATCCTCTTGTGAGTGCCAAGAGATAAAATTAAGCCAACACTGCTCATTGCCCAAAACAAACAGATCCCTCCTGGATATGTAGCAGCTCCATTAAACAGAAGACCTTTCTCTATTGCTGAATTGAAATGCTATTTATCCGTTCTTGAGTCAGCTATAAAGTACATCAGCATGTCCTCAATGATGGTCCTGGCACTCTTGCTTCAATTCCCAGATACTGTCAGTAATCTGACTTCCTTCCCACATAAGTGAGAAAGCTTCACAGATGTTATTGCACTTAAGACTGTCCTTGCACAATGCTAAAATAAGGAGGGAAAGCTAAGGCAAGTTAAACCTGCCTCATTCTTGAGTTGCGAACAGCGTGGAAGCAGTGATATACAGGGACAGCAGACAATAGATGTTATCAGGTCACGTATGCACTGCGGTTAGGTGCAAGTAGAGAATTGCTCAGAGATGACTATCTATGATACTAATAAGGTTTCACTGCCATGACAGACTCCTTACACTAAATAAAAGTTGGCAACATGACAAAGATTTTTCCAACTGGACAAATTTTGGAGAATGGCCTGATGCTTGTTTTGTTACATCATAAACCTTTTCTCTTATTATACATCTACACATTTAATTGTGGAAGGGCTTTACTGTTAATTTACATGGATTCAAACATTTTATAAGCAAAAATCATCCACACAGGAAGATGGGGTGAGGTGAAATGTCTGGCATATCTATCTATCTATCTATCTATCTATCTATCTATCTATCTATCTATCTATCTATCTATCTAGATAGATAGATAGAT